>OVBE01009084.1:0-16425 GCA_900406425.1 Iberis pinnata | reverse complement strand
GGCCCTGACCACAATGGAGGTTATGAGTCATAAGAAGAGTAAGACGGTTATCAAGAAGAGCCTAATGATGAAGTAAAACATCCAGACATAGGGGAATTACTTATGACAATGACAGTGCTAAGTGCATTGATTGAGCCATAAACAACTCAAAGAGAGAACACCTTTCATACAAGATGCACTATAACCAATACAGTATGTAGCTAAATCATAGATGTTGGTTCATTTATTAATGTATCTAGCAAGTATTTGGTTGATAAGCTATGTTTGAAGAGATCTTAGCACCCAAGACCATAAAAATTGAGATGGCTAAGTGAAGACGATGAGCTTAAGATCTCAGAAAAATAAATTCACAATTCCATTTAGTGTTGGAAGGTATTGTGATCAAGATATTTGTGATGTGGTGCGCATGAATGCCAATCATCTCCTCTTAGGAAGACCACAAAAAATTGATTAGAAAAAAAGAAATGAACAGTGTCCAAACCAACTATTATTCATTCACACATGACAAGTGCAAGTACAATCTAGCTCCGTTATCTCCACTTCAAGTCCATGAAATGAAAGTTAAATGGGCTAAAGATTAAGGGCAAGTAGAGCTGGCCTTCATGTTACTTCTAGTACAATTTCTAAAGCTTTATGTCACAATTATTTGTTGCTACTAATGATCTTTAGAGAAGGATTACATTTAGGAACTGAAGTTATAAAACACCCTAAAGAGGTCACTAATTTATTAGAGCGGTTCAAAGATGGATTCCCAAAGAAAAATCCACCTGTTTTACCCCTATAAGAGGCATAGTACATCAAATTAAATTTGTATAAGGTTTAGCCCTACCAAATAGGTCAGCCTATAAGATGAACCTAACTAAGTCTAAGGAGTTAGAAAGATAAGTTCAAGTCTTGTCATCTTTTGAATCAAAACTTAACAAATAGGTTTAAATCTTTGATCTTGTGGGTAAAAGGTATGAAGAATTTCATATATCATTAAAGAATAATTACATGGGTATTTATAGTGAAAATACATGCTTAAAACCCTAATTACATGGATCAACCCTAATGGCCTCGAGCTGGAAGGCCCAGCTCGTCAGATCGGCCCATCTAGATCTTGCTCTTCTAAGCCCCTTCTTCCTTTCGGTGTCGGCGTCCAACTGGACCTTGAGTCGGAATGAGCTTTTTGGATAGGTGCTACACATGGTATCAACATCATCCAAGGGTTACGTGAGAGAGACTTTGACCATGTATTGTACTAGTTCTTTTAATGCCAAAAAAAGATGGGACTTGGATCATATGTGTAGATTGTAGGCCATCAAGTATATTCATCCAATTGTACGCCTAGATGACATGAAATTGTTTTCAATATGATATTAGTTAACAAAGAAGTATTAAAAAAATTCAAACCTATAATTAACTAAGGAAAAAATTTTACTTACAAATTCTTGCTTGATGTTCATGGTGCTAAGTAGATGGTTCATGGCGACTTTTAGTATTCTTCCGGTCATTGGAATTTATAGACAAGAGGGCTTTAGTATCCTCATGTTGCCAATATTGTACAAAGCCAGAAAATAAATGTTCTCGACACTTATTACGTCTAGTGTCGTCCACCAACCATTGTTGCTTCTAAGAGTATACATGGTTTGTGTATACTCTAGCCTCATCCATATGAAACTTGCTTCAAACTATCGCAGTAATGGACGGGTCTCAGTTGAAAGGTTTCTAAAGAAGGGATAAATTATTTTGTTGCTAGATTATTATTATTATTATTTTATGTTTAAACCATATTTACTATATATGACATAATGCAAAATGTCGAAACCAAGTTTACTTCTCGTCAGCGGGCAAGAATTTGTACTTGCCATAAGGTTTAGTAATCAGTCTATACATCATGTCATGTATGACTTTGCTTATCTTGTTTTTGGAGAATACGAACCATATCGTCCCATTAGCGTTCCCCGGATCTAGGTGAAGCCAAGTGAGAGACTGTCGTCCTCCTAATGTAATGAGATCCTCCACAGTTAGAGCCTGTAGAGGAACAACAGCTGTAGCGGTAGAGTCATGATGAGGTGACAACGATCCAGTGATGACGTGTGTCAAAGCAGAAGCCAACGTCGAGGACGAAGTAGCCCGGTGATAGGAGCAACCTCCGCTCGGATCGTAGATGTGATCGCTATAATCTCTTTTAAATTATATAAGATACTATATATTAGTATTAATACGATAAAATTTAACAAATCATTTTTTCATAATTGTAAAATATTTTCTACATACAAAGGATTTTTTAGGAAACATTTTCGAATAATTTCAAACGTTTTTTTACAAAAAATAAATAAATTATAATATAAAATCTTAAATGTAAAATCCTACACAATTCAAAATGTAAAATCCTAAACAATCCAAAAGCTAAAACGTTCTTAAAAATTACAAATAAAACCACAATCCAAAATGTAAAATCCTAAAAAATACTCAATTGAACTACAAATCCTAAACAATACTAAACTAGACTAAAAGTTAAAATCTAAACAATACTATAATCAAAATCCTAAAACCTACAATTCTATCCTAAAATTAACTAGTACATTTGATTGTTGGGGTTTCTATGGTCGAATTTATCCATGGTTGAGCATCAACTGTGAGTGATGGCGAAAAATCTGAGAGAAATTGAGAGTATTTTCTAGCTTTTACTCACAAAATGAAAAGAAAGAGTCGTGTTTGGGTTTTTAATCTGATGAACTGACGGACTTATCGTTGGTTTATACTTAAAAATTGATGCTCACCGCGTCAAAAATTTTGGAAAAATAGTTTCCCGCATTAATTTTCACTTTCCTTCGATTTTTAGTCTGTATTTATCGACGGATTATCGTCCTTTAGAATTTTTTTTCTTACAAAATAGACCGACGACATATTGAAGGATAGTGTATGAATTTTATCGGTTATATGATTCTCTCCGTGAAACTGAATAATCCTACGGAATATCGACGATCTTCAAATGTGTTCTTTGTGTTCTTCAAAAAAATGATGGAATACCGACATATATCTTTGTATTATGTCGTTATTTGGTTAGTTTATTTTAAGTGTTTATATGTTTTGGATTTAGGGATTTCAGATTAGGGTTACATTCTAATGCAACATTTATTTAATAATAGTACATGACAAAACAATAGGAAAAGATATGAAACATTAGTTTTGTAATTTTGATAAATCATATATATCTAACTCATAGGGTTACATTCTAATACAACATTTATTTAACAATAATACATGAAAAAAACACTAGGAAAGGATATTAAACATTAGTTTTGTAATTTTGATAAATCATATATATCTAACTCCCTATTAACACATGGTATAAGTTGACAAGCAATTTTGTTCAAAACGTTGAAGTTTTCAAAGTTTATGTTGCTTTGAAAAATATATGTTTTATATCATTTATTACTTACTAATCCATTGTTTTATGTGGACTATATGTTCAACAATTTCATTCCTTATGAACTTTGTTATGTTTAGGGTTTGGAGATTAGTGTTTTGGGTTTAGCGACAGAATTACGACACACATTTTTGTCGATTTCTTAGATATTATTGATGAAAATTTATCGGTCATAATTTGGACGACTCTATTTAAAATTCATCTATCTATCGTAATGTAATTGAGGAAATTAATGACAGACAAATAATTAATCGGCAGAATAATGATGGCTTGAAATTCGGTCACTATTCGTTTGTAAATCTGTCGGTATTTAAACCGACTGAATGTGTTGTCGATTTTTCTGTTATTTTAGTTTCCTTGTAGTAAGGGTTTATAGGTTGATCAACATAATATCAAAGCAGTTCAGGAATGACTAACACTTACAAGCATATATTATGACTGAAGCTTTCAAGATTTTATAGGAGATTTGATAAGAACTTCAACACCATGACAACACATCTAAATGTTGTTATCAAGAAGAACATATCATTTTATTGGGGAAAAACTCAACAAGAAGCTTTTGAAAAGCTTAAACTCACTTTACCCAATGCACATGTTTTAGTACTTTTTTATTTTGGTAATAGTTTCGAGGTTGAATGTGATGCTTCATGTTTATGAATTGGAGTTTTCCTAACTCAAAGAGTCAGCTCCTTGGCTTAGTTCAGTGAGAAGCTAAGTGGAGCAATTCTTAGTTATTCTACCTATGCTAAGGAGCTCTATAATTTGGTTAGATCATTAGATACTTGCCAACATTACTTGCTAGCCAAGAAGTTTGTTATTCACAATGACTATGAAACACTTAAACATCTAAGAGGTAAGACTACAATAAAAATGAGACATGTTTGGTGGTTAAAGTTTTTGAAGACTTTTCGCTACATCATCAAATACATAAAAGGGAAAGAGAACATAAGGGCTGATGCACTCTCTAGGAAAATTTATCTAATAATAACTTTAAAAGCTAAAATGATGGGTTTTGAACTATGAAGGAGATCCTGGTTTTGGGAGCATCTTCAAAAAGTGTGTCAAGGCTGAGTTTCGTCCATTTTATGAAGACGAATGCTTCGTGTTTAAAGACAAAAAATGTGTAATCCTCAAGGATCAATGAGGGAGGTACTAATTAGAAAATGACATGGTAGAGGATTAATGGATTAGTTTGGAGTAGATAGAACTCTAAGTGTGTTAGTTGAGCATTTCTTTTGACCTTATTCGAAGAGAAATATGAAGAAGTTCTCTTCTAAATTCATTTCTTGTCTTAAGGAAAAAATCCAAGTTACATCTACATGGTCTTGGGTAGTTAAAAATTCGGCTTAATATTTATTACTTTTGGGTTATAATCTGGTTCTACCAAAAATCGAATTTAATCAAACCAAATTGCACTTCAATCTCTAAACCAAAAAAAATTATCATATTAAACCAATTTTTTCAAAAATTTTGAAAAAGTTTATATTCTATTAAGATATAAATCTATTAAGATTTTATTTTGTATATATTAAAGAAATATAATAATCTATAGTTTATTGTAGAAGTTATAAATATCTAATATTTATGCGGATTGAATTTTAATTTAAACCAATAAGATAAAATAATATTTATGATATTCAATTTATAAATTCAATTCCATCAAAAATCAAGTTTAACTGTATAATATATATTTTTTTGCTTGGATCATGTTTAAAATCGAGTTTTCTACACTTAGTCTACCAAAATTGGTGTGAGATTAGAACTGACCTTAAAACACACACACACACATATATATATATATATATATATATATATATATATATGAATAATAATTAAAAAAAACTTCTTTCAACTTCCGATATGATATATTGTGTTTAAAATAAAAAAGATAGGGGGAATTTAGATTTTGTTAAGATTTATTTTGTATATATTAATATAAAAACAATATTTTATAATTTATGGTAGAAATCATAAATATATAATATAGCAATTTTCTCCTAAATTAATGGTTGACATGATTATTATTTAGAATGTACAATAGAAATATAATGATTTCGATAATTGTAAGTAATTCAAAAATAGATGCTCCAAATTTTTTTATGGTTATGCTTCTATATTACAAAAGTTTATAAAATAAAAACAACTATAATTATTGGCGCAAACGAATAATATATAGGAATTATTAACTTATATATAAGGTAATCACTATCTTGAAAAATATATTTTCTTGAAATGATAGTAAATTCGAAAAATATGATTTTTAATAAACAAATTTTAGATATTCACTAAATGATTATCACTCATGTGTTAATTTTTTTGTTATATTTATACAATTTATTATTTTGATTAATAAATTCTGATTTGTCGATTTAATATTTATTAATTTGATTTATAATTCGGTTCCATTAAAAAGAGAATTTAATTAACCAAATTGTTCTTGAACACCCAAAAAAGGATATTTATTATATTCAGTTCTTTTAATTAGGTTTCACTAAAAAACTAAATTAAACTGAGTAATTTTCTTACTATATAGAATTCTGATTAAATCAGGGCTCTTGCAACTTAAACCATTAAACTAAAATATTATTTATTATATACAATTATTAAATTTGATTCTATTAAAAAATCAAATTTAACTGAATAATATGTTTTGTGCTTGAATCCCGGTTATATTGGGTTTTATGCAAATACTGCACCAAATTTGGCGTGAGATTAGAACTGATCTTAAAACACATATATATATATATATAAGAGTTGGAAATGAAAGAAATTTTCTTCAACTTCCTATGTGGGATCTTATATTTTATTTTATAAAATTAGAAACAAAAAAAATTGCATTTGAAAGGATTCGAACCTTACACCCACCCATACAAAAAGGAATCCTCAACCAATGCACTAAGTTTGGTTTTTTAGGTTTTCTTCATTTTTACACGATCAAAATATTGCACCCGTTAGTCATTTTAGTGAGTAAGCATAGGTATTTCTTCAAGTTTTATGTGAAACACTCATTAACATAATCATATATGTTTACCTTCTTATGTAATATCACCCTATATGCATGTTCACATGAGATTCTCGTTTAGGGTTGGGTATTTGGTTTGGTTTCATGTAGGAGCTATTCAGTTTCAGTTTTTCTTATCCTAGATTTTAATACCCAATCGATCTTTCTGAAATTTTTGGTTGGTTCTGGTTCAGTTCTCATTGGTTTAGGATGGATACAAGAATGATAAATAGAAGTTATAAAATGAAACTAATAGATGAACGAAAATGCAAATAGAGAATCAATGCAATGCAAAAAAGATATAAGCTATAAAACGCAACTAACAGATGTAACATAATGCAAATATGAGAAGCAGTAAAATACAAGAAATAGAATCTATACAATGCAACCAACATACGCAACATAATGCAAATAAGAGAAGCAATTAAATGTATACAACTAAAACTAGTGGCGAATCTAAAATAGTTTTTGGGTGGGGGCATTAATATAAACCAAATTAGTAGAAACATGTGAGAAAAATTAACTAATTTAGCCATGAGTCAATAATCTTTTGTATAAAAAATAAAATTTTGCTGAACAGGGGGCACATGCACCCATTATACTCCATGTGCATTCGTCCCTGACTAAAACCTACAATAACTTAAGCATCCAAACATAGCACATAGCTAGGAATGTCAAAATGGGTAAAATTCAATGAATCAACTCATTCCAATCTAACCCATTAATCCATAAGATTAAATCTTATGGTTCTAATGGTTTTAGTGGATTGAGTTAAAACGGTTAAAATTTATAGGGGTGATTGAGTTGTAATGCATAAACCATTAACCCATTAATTTTTTCTTTATCATTTATATTAATTATTTAATCATCATCATCATTGTTATTATAATTCATCACCACATTAACATAAAATAAAAATCACTATATCAAAACATAGCATCACCATCAACATAACATAATTTTACCACCAAAATATTTCCCGTCAAAATTTACTCGTCAAAATTTTCTCGCCAAAATTTTCTGGTCAAAAATTTCTCGCCAAATGTTTCCCGTCAAAATTCTATTCTAGTCAAAAAATTTCCCGCCAAAAAATTTCCCGTCAAAATTTTCTCGCCAAATGTTTCACGTCAAAATTTTCTCATCAGAAGTTTTCCCGCCAAAAAGCTTTTTCGTCAAAATTTTCTTGCCAAAATTTTCCCGCCAGAAATTTTTCCGTCAAAATTTTCGTGCCAAAAAATTTTCGTGCCAAAAATTTTTCGTCACAAGTTTTCTCGTCACAAAGCTTTTCTGAAAAATTTTCTCATTGCAAGTTATTCTGTCAAAAAATTTCCGTGTCATAAGTTTTCCCGCCAAAAATTTTCCCGTCCAAAATTTTTCCGTCCAAATTTTTTCATCCAAAATTTTCTCGTTACAAGTTTTCCTGTCAAAAATTTTCCGTCAATAATTTTCCAATGATCATGATCATGATGAAGTTGGTGATGAGATGGTTATGATGTAATGATTATGTCATAATTAACAATTATAATAATTATTTAAATTATAATCAAATTATTATGGATAATCCATTAACCCATTAATTTAAATGGATTATGAGTTGATCCAAACTATTTGTTTAATGGATTAGATTGACTCATAACCATTAAACAAATAGTTTAATTGAATTTGGGTTGGCTTACCAATTTGACACCCCCAATGCAAAAATATTACCTTTTGTCTATACAATATCACAATGTTTATGTCACCATCTTAAGGCTCCAACGCTAACTTAGTTTTCTTATCACAACACAACAATTTTCAGTATTGTCTACTTATACAACAACTCATGCTATTAGATAAATAGTATTATTCTAATCTCTAACTAAAGCAAAAGCAATTGACTTTTCATTTTGAATTTTAGGAAACGACCATCAAATCCAATCAATCTGTCACATGTATTTTTCCATGAAGCCCTTAGGTTAGCAGAACATATATAAAATTTATTAAACACATATTCCATCTTTTTATTCGTGTAAGTAACAATCTCAACACTAGAACCTGAATTTGCATCAATAATGTCCTTCCCATACTTACAAGGACGACTAAAATGATATTCATATTATCTTTCAACCTACTACAATGCTCTAATTTTTGTAGCTTGACATTGAGATTGTGATGTAGTAAATTTCCACCGTTCTTTATGAATTTTTCCTATTTTCATCGGCTTCATATACTCGGATTTTCCCTAATCTTATCAACAAAAAATCAAGAAATGACATGAACTTTTGGCAACTCAAAATTGTGAATACATGTATGGACTTCATTGAACTTTCTATTATGACATTTACTGGACTTCCAACTCACAAAACAATAGATACGTCAAGGATAACCATTTTCAATGCCACAATCGAATATAAGTTTATTTTTTTATCACAACTATTATGTTTGGTTCATATATGAGTTTAAAGCATAATCTAATACATGTTTAAACGGTACACCATTAAAGAATACCTAGTCGAGATATAATCTTCCATCTCCTCAGATATACTTATGTTATCTCTCTCCTTGATTTAGGTTTATTTTTCTCCATTACAATCATTTCCTTGATAACAATTATGAGGAATTGGTGGCTCGTCAATAAACTCAAGAACGCCTTCTTCAATTTCATACTAAATTGCGAGCTCCGACCAGGTGCACCGCGACCCCCGGGTTCGCCGGCGAGAGCCAACGCCGGCGAGCTCGTCCAAAAAGCTTCAACTCTCTTTTCTGCTACAAAACCTTAGTTCATATTTTCCTTGCACACTCACTAAGGTTTCAGTTGGAGGTGTAAAGCTTGCTTCTTCGGCAGAGCTTCCCGGCCAGTTAGCATGCGGCGAGGAAGCGTGGTGGTCGGTCCGGCGATGAAATCGTGGACCTCGAGTCGGCTAAGGTTTTATTGTCGAAAGATAAATGGCTTTTTCGGTTTCCGGAGGTTGTGCGGGATCCATAACCGCCAGGAATCGTTTAATCTCCAAACCGGACGGCGATAAAATCTGATTCTCAAGCCGACGGAAACCTACCCGCGCTTATCCTCTCCGACTGTGACGTGTTCCAGCTCATCTTCCTCCTCCTCTTCTCTTTCAGTTTTTCTGTGGGCAGTGGTGGTGGCGCTGTCTCAGTCTTCCGCCGCCAGATCACCGTCAGTGGCGCCGGTGAAGTCCGCAGCTCATATCGGCGGCGGAGAGAGCAATTAGGATTTTCTTAGTTGTTTAGGGTTTTTTCTGGGCTTTACTGATTTACGGGCTAGTGGGCTTCAGAAACCCATTCTGGGTCTGTGGGTTTAAGAAACTGTTGTTTTGTTTTGGTCTTTCGACTGTTATTGTAATTTTGGGCTATATTTGGCTCTATAAATATATAAACCCTTTATAAAAAAAAACAAAAAAACTAATGCCAATAAAGTACATAGAAGCTTCAATATCTTGGATTAGGATGCTTTACATGGAGAAAAGAAGAAAAATCTAACCTGATCCCTATGTGTTTTAAGATTGATTTAATTTGTTAAGATCGATAGGTTTAGTTATCTAACTCGGTTCAAGTATGTCCATAAACCAAATTAGCAAACTTAAACCACATTTTATTCAATTAATGAAGGTCAAAGTTTAGTATCCTCGACCCTTTCTAAAAAAAAAAAACATATTTTCTTTCGTAGCTCTCAATGAACGTGCATCGATCGTCTTTCGTCCAACAATTGTATTTCGTTATTTATTTATTTTTATTTTTGTAAAAAACCAGAAGTCAATAATAATTATCTTAGTGGTGACTACTAAAAGACTAAAAACTCATAGATCAAATCCGAGATCTCTTCCACTCTGCACAAAACCCTAGATCCAGACATCGCCAACAATGGCGGATGAGAAGAAATGCAAGCATAGACATCGAGCCATGGTCTTTGAGTCGATGTATCCTCTCGTAGCGCTAATGCTCGTACTCGTCGCTTGCGTCGAGCTTTGCGACGCTGCTACTGTTGTCGATGTCTACCGTCTAATCCAGTATGACATCTCCGGCGTTCCTTTTGGCTCTCGTTTCTCCTCTCTTAACCACCATGCCGCTTCCCTCAGCTTCCAACGCGGCGCTGATCTATCTCGCTCTGTACTTATCCTCCCACTTCGTGACCTTGACATCGGTTTCGTCAAAGGTAAACTTGATTTGGTTAGCTTTTTGTTGTTAGGTTGCTGAATCCCGATAGATTTGGATTTGGTTTCTTAGGTTTCATTGTCTGAGGCTTAGGTTTAAATTTCTTGTATAAATGTTTCTATTTTGTTACCTACACTCTGAAAGTTATATGGCAGATTACATCTCACAAAAGCAGTCACTTGGAGGATTGTTAATTCTGCTTCCTCAGACGTTTAGGCCAGGGAACAATGGTGGTGGCAATCTGATTTCTGAAACCGAAGGGTTCAGAAAATTGTTAGCCCAACTTGAGAAGTTACTTGTCCATGAAAACGTACCTGTGAGTGTTTTGTTTCATATGTATTAGCTAAATTGAAAAAGATAACTCTTTTTTCTTTCTGTCACATATCCCTTATGGTAGCCATTGTTCTTTCTTACAGTTTCCTGTATACTTTGCATTTGAGAATGAGGAGACTGATGCTATGTTAGCTGATGTAAAGAAAAATGATGCACTTGGTCTGCAAGCTACTGCAACTACAGGCGGGTTAGTCAATTAGTACGAACCCTGAAATTATAATGAGATTTTATAGTGATATTCCTTCAGGCAAATAGTTTTGCTATAAACTAAGTATAACAATGCTGATATGTATCTTCAATATTGGGGAAGCTATGTATCGAACACTTAGTCTAGTAGCACATCTTGTATATATGTAAGTAGATGCTTGAAGTTGGATCTTAATTGAACATGGTATCAATCTATCTACTATATTGGTTATTTTCAAATAATGCTTCATTGATGGACTTTTATTTCCGTATGTATGCAAATCTTTTTTCTTTTCACTATATTCAGATATAAGCTTGTTATCTCTGTCTCGGAGCCTAGGAAAGTTGCATCTCCCACCATCACAAACATTCAGGTAACTCAATGAATTTAATTTATTTGTGAGATATCACTGGCTTTAATATCTCTAAAAAGTAGCATAATTTATTTATGAGATATGACTAGCTTTGATATCCCTTAAAAGTAGCATAACCTTTTCTGTCATGTCTTCAACCATTATCTAATTCTGTTTTGGAAACTTGGCTGGCTGTATTTTATGATGAAATTTATATGATGGCCTGCAGACACCTCAATTCTTAAACTTTTATGGTCTTGTTTGTGCTAGCGATTAGTATGCATATCTGCTCCCTGCAGGCCAATTTCCCTGCGTCTTAGTTTTCTCAGTTTCGTTTTTGCTTCCATCATGTTTATGGGATCAGTTTAATCTCTTCCATTTTCAGCAACTAGGAGTTTAGTGTAAGCATTCCTCATGTTTACTATTTAGTATCATTGAACCTTGGGTGAACTTTATTAGTTTATTGTAATTTTGATCTGCGGTCTCCTTGTTAGTTACTTATTGTGTGATCCCAACCCTTTTTCTGTTCTGTTGTGGTGGTTTGTTTTGATGCTTGGCATGCAGAAAGACTCAGGTTGTTTTGTTTGTCTAGGGATGGCTTCCAGGATCACGAGCGGATGGAGATTCCAACCAGCTTCCAACAATTGCTGTAGTTGCATCTTATGATACCTTTGGAGCAGCTCCTGTATGTAGTAGGAGTAGTGGAAATTCTTATTACTGTGGTAGTATGCACCTTATTATCCTGTTTTTGTAGGCACTATCGGTTGGAAGCGACAGCAATGGAAGTGGAGTCGTGGCGCTTCTTGAAGTAGCTAGATTATTTTCCATTCTGTACTTAAATCCAAAGACAAGAGGAAGATACAATATACTTTTCGCATTGACATCTGGCGGACCCTACAATTACGAAGGAACTCAAAAGGTACTAGACCTTACTGCTCAGTTCTACTTAAACTTATGTTTCTTGCATTTTCGTAGTTGCATTTGCAAATTTGTTGGTGTTTTTTAATCATCATATCATCTGCAGTGGCTGAAGAGCCTTGATCAGAGAATGCGTGAGAGCATTGATTATGCCATTTGCTTGAACAGCGTTGGTTCTTGGGACAATGAATTATTGATGCATGTGTCAAAGCCTCCGGATAATGCCTATATAAAACATATTTTTGAGGTAAAAACGGAAGTGTATGCATTATTGAAGTAACAAGCTATTATGATTTGTTAGCTAATGTATACATATCTGCAGGGGTTCTCTAATGTGGCAGATGACTTAAGTTTTAAAGTTGCTCTGAAGCACAAGAAGATTAATATCTCTAATTCACGAGTGAGTCAATACTTTAACTTTATTGAATGATGCAAACTAGTCTTGATCTTGTGGCAGAGTGGTGTGTCAAGAGTATTCTTAGTTTTACATGGTCTTTTCAGTTTTCATCTTGTCAGAATGTCCCTGTCATATTTGGAAGTTAGTTTTTGCGGGCTTTAAACCTGTTTTATCCAGCTAGTAGGTCTGTCTTTACATTTTCAAATGCCAAATCCTTATGATAACTTGCATTTTTTTAGTGAATTTCCTCACTTTCTTCAATCATCTTCTCATGGAGGGGTCAGTTGAGATATGAGGCTATACTATATTTGTTCTGTTCATTACAATACACACTTTTTGATTCTAGTTTTTCTGTTGAATTATATAGGTTGCTTGGGAGCATGAACAGTTTTCCAGACTAAGAGTAACTGCAGCCACTATATCTGAACTTTCTACTCCACCTGAGTTACTGGGAAATGCTGGAAGACTGTCTGACACAAGGTGACAAACTGTTTCATCATATACTTTCCTGTTCTATCCATCAATATTTAACTATTTCCTTTATCCTATGGACTAAATACCTCGTTACTTATTTTGAAGGCAATTTGTTAGTGAAGATGCTATCATTAAGGGTGTCAAGTTGGTGGCTGAAAGTCTTGCGGTAAGCATAGCACTTACTTTTTATAATGTTGTTGATCTAAGTGGAAGAGGAAACATGTTTCTCTAGTTCACAAAATGTAGAAGCTTATATATTATCATCGGTTTTCCTGTTTTCTGCAGAGGCATATCTATGGTCACCAAGGAAAAGACATTAAGATTTTTGCTGATGATAGTAGTTTGGCTGTTAATTCCTTTTATGTAAGATCATGGTTGGATCTTTTGTCGCAAACTCCTCGGGTGGCACCATTCCTTTCAAAGAATGAGCCATTAATCATGGCTCTGAAGAAGGTATATAATCAATTTCTCACCACATTACCCAAATATGTTTGTCATTTCTGGTGTGACGTTGTGATATACCTATTGGCAGGAACTAGAAGATTATACTGCAGAAGTAAGTGTTCAACATGAATCTTTAGATGGAATTTTCACCTTTTACGACTCAACAAAGGCTAGCCTTAACATATACCAGGTACTCTCATAGAAGTCTCGTTGATAAATCATAAAACTAGCTTTTGAGAAACCTGGAAGATATAAGCCAAATGCTTGTGTTTGTAGGTGGCGAGTGTAACATTCGACTTACTATTGCTTCTGGTGTTAGGATCGTACTTGATAGTGCTTTTCAGTTTCCTCGTTATCACTACTCGGGTAAACATAAAACCGATTTTCTTTGTGTTATGTTCATTATATGGAGTCAAAGTTTGACAGAGAGAGTGTTGGATGATGACAGGGTCTAGATGAGTTAATAAGCCTATTTCGCCGGCCTCCTTCTCGGAAAGTGAAAATGGCTTGATCTTTCTTTCCAACTGTCCGTTTTTGGCGATTCACTCTCAGATTTGTTTTGTGAGTCGTTTAGAAACTTAGTCATGGGGAAGAATTCTCAAGAGAGACAAAAACGAAGAAAAGAGTAACTTAATGAGTTTTGCCCCAATCCAACGTTTTGTCTCCATGTACGGCATCACGATATCACTTCTTATTTTTTCGCGTGGGCTGCAAAGAAAATAAGATCTGAACTTTAAGTACTTTCCTCTTTTGATTAAATTAGTAATTTTTTTGCTTTATATCCCCACATTTGCAAGAGAAAGAAAAATTATTATGCATGACTTGTTAACACAATGAGAGTGAAACTTAAATCCCTAGTTGTTTTGCTTATGGTTTGTCACGATAGGTCGTAGATCACCAAAGTTAGATATGCATGTTCGTTGATTAAGAATTCAATCCAGGATTAAACATTCTTGGGAGATGTATTCTTATTACAACTTATTTAGTTTGTAGATATGATTTAGATTTGGCTTGTTTCAAAAACTAAAATCTTCACAAGAAGAAAAAAACTTTTAAATTTGGATCCAGATTTCAGTGAAGTAAGTTATGCAGCGGCAAGTGCCGGGTCTTCATAGCGTAGTGATACCATCTACTAGTGTTGACCATGAGCATGTGGAATCAATTCCCTTTTAATGTAATTTGTTTTTTTGTGAAAAATTGACCCAAAAAAAACAAGTTATGCTGCGGCAAGTATTAGATCAACAAAAATAAATAGAACGATGGTATTTTACAAATGTATAAAGCAATTGTTGTGCATAAAGCTGTTACTGAACGATCATTCCGTTTTGGATTACGGCTAATCTGAAATAGTAGTAGAATCATCGTTCGTTCAGATATTGTTCTAGATTAGCCAGAAGCAAAATTGAAGGATCATTCCTCTTGAGAACGATCTGCATTTAGATAAGACTGAATCGATAAGAGTTTCCCTATTCAGGAAAACAAGTTGAAGAGATGGTATCAACAATTCAAAGACTCAGTGGAAAACGGAGGGATGACGATTGGGATAGAGACAGAGCCAGTCCTGACTTTATGGAGGCTTAAAGCCAATAAGAAAATGTGGGCTTATTTTTAAAGAAGAAGTTAAAATAAAAGATGATTCAAACAACTATAAATATCCAAAAGATAATAGATAAAGACATTCACCAACAAAACAATCTAATTTCGATGATAAATCTATCTATCTTTAAAAATTGTTCTTCTTGCATTTTTTCCAGCAAAATTATCCATTAAAGTTAGATAGTCAAGTTCACCAACCATGTTCTTCTCAATTGACAATATAGCCAAATCATTCAATCTTTCCTCTGATATAGTTGATCGTAAATAAGACTTAATCAACTTCAACTTAGAAAATCTTCTTTATGCAGAAACGATTGGGACCGAAATCGTTAATATCACTCTATATGCATTCCATATATTTGGATAACAACCTTCGTACTGTTTTAAATAATCCAGTACCTCAATAGGCTTTGTGATCTCATATGGAAAAAGATCTCTTAAAACTTTGATCTCTAAAAGTAGATGATTTCCATCAATATTTGAATGCTCACCATGTTTGAGAGAAGTTTCAAGGTAGAGACATGAAGCTTTTAAGTCATCTTCTGCTTTTGTCCCAAGCTTTGTCAGATCAAACAAGAATGGAATCCCATCTACCCAAAGTCATTGAAGCTGGAATTTTTTCTGTTTCTAAACCTAGTAGGAGATCCTAAGTCTACCCTTTAAAGCTTAAAGTAATCTTCATGGTTCACATTTTCTTTTTCCATCTTTTCTTTTACAAATCTCAGAAGAGATTTCTTTCCTTATCAACTTCTAGTGGATTGGAGCTTTTCTGATTTTAGCATCTATGGTTTCTATTCCTTTTTGTTTTTCATTAACTTCTTAGGTCTTTGCCCTTTTCTTTATCATTTTTTTTTGTTTTTGCACAAACCATGCTTTTCATATCATTTCCCCTAAATCCTTTACTAGATTATTCTGTGTTCTAGGGCTGGGCATTCGGTTAACCATTCGGTTTCGGTTCGGTTGTATTCGGTTTCGGTTATTATGGTTAGGAAAATATAGTATCCAATCGGTTATTTTAGAGATTTCGGTTTCGGTCGGTTCGGATATCTATTGGTTCGGTTCGGTTCGGTTAGTAACCGATAAATGACCGAGAATAAAATCGAAAGTTTTTGTGCATATAGTTTTTCTTGTGATTTTGGGCTATATGAAGTGTTCTGAG
>OVBE01009081.1:0-16426 GCA_900406425.1 Iberis pinnata | reverse complement strand
TTGTATAAATAGGAGCTTTTACATTAATGAGAATCAGATTTGCCTAAATTATTTCATTTTCACAATAAGATTAGTTTTGTTTATCGATTGGAGATCGATTATGTGATTCAAGAAAACTTAGATTGATTTAGGAAGATCCATTAAGATCTCTCTCTCTCTCATTCAGAAAGACTTGTCTTGATTCATCAAATTTTTTGGTCGCATCAATTTAGTATTTTCTTGAGTTCTAAAAACTTTTTATGTCTTCTATCTTTCTCAATTTTTTTAATCTTTAATTCTTAGTTCTCAATCCTTAAATTTACAGTTTTGACAAACTGATCTAGTTGCATCATTGTAGCTTGATGTGGAACTACATTAGGTACATTCTGGTTTTGGTGCTGTTGCATACCAAAAGATTGGTTGATTTGCTTCTGATTACCAACAAATACAGATACTAGAACAATACTCTGATACGGAGACTGTTGAAGTATGAATCTTGGATCATACCGAACAAAACTATGACCTAATCCAACATTTTCATTAACAGGTAAAGTAACAACACTAAGCCTTTAATTACTTGTTGAGCTAGGGTTCATAGTTTGATCACTCCTAAGAATATGATTAGGATTATACTTTATAATTAGTTCCTCTTTTTCGTCATAAGGATCGACAATTACCTTTAGAGGATTCTTTGATTCCTTGGTCGATCACTTCTCTATAGTCTTGCTCTATTTCCACTTCTCCGTTGGAGGAATTAGTTTCCTTTTCTAATGGTGTTTCTTCTTATTTCTCTATCTAAATAATTATTGATGGATTAAAGAAGAAACACCATTAGAGAAAGAAACAAATTTCTGAAGAGGCAGGAAAACCTGAGCAGACTCGCAGGACGTTACACAAACAGATCAAATAAAAATTCAGGAAGCCTGAGCAGAACTACAAGACTGGAAATCTGACCAAAAAACTAAGCAGACTCTCAGAACGTGACACATACAGAGGAAGTGGAAATGCAAAAAAGCTATGCAGATGCTCAGGATGTGACACATATATATTAAGCGGGAATTCAAGATGTCGTGCATGTGAAAAATATATAAAAGATCAAGAAGATTGAGGAAATGGAAAGTTGAGAAGTTGTGGAAAAGGAAACAACAGTTTTGGAAACACCAAAGAAAGGAAACGCGTGTCTTTGGGAAAAAGGAAAGAGATTGCTAGGGTTTAGGGTTAGTATATAAGGGGCTAAAAGTGTGGAAGGAAGATCAACATTTTTAGCTGTTCTTAATTGTATGTGTTAGGGTTTATCTAAAAGTTGTTCAAGAGAGTCTGTGAGAGATCTCGCGAGAACGAACAGGGGATAAAGGGATAACATCTAGGTATTATCTAGGACGTGCTTAAAAGGACTAAAAGGTGTGTAATAGAGATTAACACTTTTAGTTACTTTTGCTGTGATTTGGGTTTAGGGTTTCTATCCTTGAGAGGTTGTGGGACGTCTGGGAAGTGAACATGGAGAAAATGGGAAAATGTCAAAATCATGTAAGTGTATCAGAAGGATAACTTACATTACAAGTGTATAAAGAAACAACTTGTAAAGATTTTAAGAAGTAAATAACAAAGTTTTGTTATTTGTATAAAGTGTGTGGTGTTCTTTAAACTTTCAACGGGTATAAGACCGGGCATATGAGGAAAGACGTTTTTTTCTTTCACAAACAGGTGAAGAACCCGTGACAAAGAATGGTGAATACTCAACACTTCCCTCTTGCAAGAGATCTGGTGCTGGACTACAACTGTTTTGAAAGACAGATACAAGAAAACATCAGAAGAACTCGAATTACTTGCTCAAATTGGAATTTGAGAGACTCAAGATGAGTAAACAAAAAAATGCTGAAGATTTCAGCCAAATTTTTTTTATCCATTACTGCTGCATCAAAGGTCCTTGGAAAACATTACAAGGACAAGAAACTAGTGAAGAAATTTATGTGCTTTCTACCCAATCAGTTCCAGCCAAACAAATTAGCATTCTAAGTAGCAAAGAATTTATATAATATAAAGTTCGATCAAGTGTGAGAATGACGCAGGAACGTGAGCTAGGAATAAAAAAAGATTAAAAGGAAAGGAGTTGTGTGCACAGTGTCTAAGCAAAAAATCACACCCAAACTGGTACATGATGTGGCTGATCTCATTATCAGAAAGTATTTAAAGAACAATGACCATGGGAAAGGACGTGTGATACCCACCAGCAGCAGATCTGAAGGCAGAATTGAAGGTGACAGTAGACATAAGAAAAAGGGAAAGAGAAATCCTTTGTGAGCAAGTATGATGGGAGTGATATTTTAGATTCAGATGAAGGCAACTTGAAAAATTTGGTAGCATGGGGTGGAACAATTGGAAAAATTACCAACTCGAACACAAAACAAGAGCTTGAGCAATTGCTGTCTGATAAACACAAGATTTTGCGTGGGAGTCTATTTCAAGCCAAGTATCAGAATCTTGCATCACCGTAACCAAACAAGGATTTTGATGGGATAATGGCTTATTAATACCTTCACACATAGCTGGTAAGGATATAAGAACACAAACATGTAGACTGTGCTGATTAGTTTCTAATTTAGTTAAAATTTGAATTCGTATACCTTTACATTGTAGTCTACGCTTATACATACACTGACCGTAACACCGTTTGTTTCTCCATTAACGACTATGACTAGGATGCTTATGTGACTGCGTTTAAAAATTGAGATGTCACGTGTAATAATAATGTAAACAGTGTCTTTTAAAAAATAAATAAATAGATGAAACGACGTTGTTTCAATTTAATTTTTATTAACCCTAAAATCTATTTCTTCTACCCATTGTGACTTCTTCTTCATCGATTGCAAAAACCACCAGAAACTTCATCATGTCTTCTTCATCTAATCTACACCCGTCTGCTACCTTAGGGTTCTTAGTTAATTGGAAGTCTTGATTTCGGCTAGTCTTCCTCACATGCTAAATCGCTATTGTGCAGGGAATGACAGTTGGAGATATCGTGGGAGAGGAATGCCCAAAGCTTGCAAGTAAGGAGCAAAGTCTGTGATGAAGGCCTCAATGACAACAAGAAATCCAAGGCGACTATTCTATTGCTGTCCATACGGTTCAGAAGAGGTAATAAATTAAAATGTGACTTGTGATTGTTAATTTCACTTATATCAATTCACTGACTTGTGGTTACTGATTTTTGGGCAAAAAGAATAAGAATCATTTGTTCAAATGGACTGATGAGGCATTAGTTGAGGAAATTGAAGATTTAAAGAAATTGATTTGTGAGGTGAAAGAGATTGGTGATAAAGAAGATGTTGTCTGTAGTTGTGAGAAAGAAGTAGAGAGAATGAAAAATGTCATCCATGAATATGAGAAAGAAGTGATACAATGTGCGAGTGAAGTAAGGATCTTGAAGAATATGATTGTTTGTGGAGTCATCATGGTTGCAATAAGCTATTGGTTTCTTAAATCTACTTAATATGTTGGGTTTAGTTGTTGTTGTTGTTAATGTTTGTGAAAACTTCTTGTTAATGTTTCTGAAAACTACTTGATGGTGTGATTTTGGCAATGTAGTTTGTCTTTGTATTCTACTACTATGATGATAATAATGTATTCTAGTATTTTGTGTTTTGTTGTTGTTATTCCTATGAACTTTGTGAATTTGCAGACTTTATAAAAAAAAAATGAAACTGCAGACTTTCTAAGACATGGAATTGCAGTCTTAGAGACTGAATAACCAAAAAAATGAAACCAGTACTAAAAACCAAACCGAGACAACGTGTCATAAATTAGTAGCCAATTCATTACACAAAAAGATGGCAATAAAATCAGTCTTAGTCACAACTTGGACTTAATAGTTCAAGTACTAAAAGCTGTCTTAGAGACTGAATAATTCTCTAACCACCAAAAACCAATAACCTAGCATAATCCTTCTAAAAGCCTTGCATAATCCACAATCCGAAAGACTTCAAAAACCTACCAAAAACATACCACAATTCAAGCCACCAACTACCAAAAACCTACCATCCATTTTCCACCACTTGAGTACTAGTCTTGAGTGGGTTGAGTTTGAGGCACTTCTCCAAAATCCACTATCATTGAGTCTTGAGTTTGTGACAGTTCTCCAAATTCAATTGTCATTGAGTCTTCAAATCGTGGCATTTCTCCAAAAACTTCAACTTCTCTTTGTCTCTTCTTTCTCGGCTTTGTTGGAACACCAATATTTTTACATTTGGTTGCCTTATGTCCACATACACCGCATCGAAAACATGTCATTGTGCGTCCATGATTTGTCAATTTTTTTGCCTTTAGTTGGAGACTCATTTACACCCTTCTTTCTTTTTGTCGGATTCTTCTTCCTACCTTTTGATATCTCTCATGGTGGAGCTTCAATGGTGCTTTCATCTGATTTCTTCCAAAATTTCATACCATTAATCGGTGCAATAGAGTCTTCATATTGACTTTTCCAACAAGTTGTCAAATAGCAATCCGCAACCAAGTTGTCCACATTATGTGACTTCTTATCAAGAACAAACCGTAATGCATGACAACATGGAATCCCGGTTAAGTTCCACCTCCTAAATTTACATGACTTCTCCTTCATGTCAATCTTGTATACCGTCTCATTATCAAGCACCTCAAACGTTCCTTTTGGTCAAGGAATTGTCCTACAATATTTAGTCATTTTTTGCTCCATTTCAATCACTTTTCCAAACTTTGGGACTGAATTTTTCCTTGTGAGCATTGACTTTCTTCTTCTGCATCTCTATACGCACCATAGTTTGTCTTCTCATGGTTTCTAGCATCTCTAACAGCGGCATTGCACGAGCTTTTTCAATTGTGCTGTTATAGGATTCTGAGAAGTTGTTAAGTGCATCCTCGCATGTAGAAATGGTCTTAAAGAATGCTCGGCAACAACTTTCAACATTTCTTATCTTCAAAGCTTCAAAAATACCACTATCATACTCTTTAAGTTCTTCCATAGCTGCTTCATAATCGGCCATTGTAGCACTTTCAACAACCCTCCAAAACAAGCTCTTCATTCTTGACTTCTTTGGATAAACTCTTTCCAGGTTTGCGTAGATGTGTCTTGCACACATTCAATGCTCAATGAAAGGCAATTCTTGTGAAACTGCATTTAGTAGTCCCTGCATTTTAACCAAATGAGACACAAATTAAAAAACAGAGGCTGAAAATGAAAAAACAGACGCAAATCTATTAACATCATTGGTTCTTGTAAACTTTTACTTCATAGACTCCTTAACTCATTATATCCTACAACTGTATTTGTTGGATGCTAATTGATAAATTAAATGAAATTGAACTTCACAGACTCTTTAACTCATTGGTTCTTAACAGAGGCTTAAACTTAAAAAATATTGAAACTGAAAATGAAAATGAAAAAACAGAGGCAGAAAATGAAAAAACAGAGGTTTAAACTTAAAAAATATCGAAAGTATTGAAACTATTTAAAACCAGATGCTTAAACAACTTAGAAACATTGACACTATTAAACAAAAGGCTGAAAATTGAAATTCAAAGGCTTAAACAACTTAAAAACTGAAACTATTAAAAACAAAAGGCTGAAATTTAAAAATCAAAGGCTTAAACAACTTAAAAACTGAAACTAGAATCTAAATCCATTACCTTGTGCCTGTCTGAAATCAGAGTGAAACCTTTACCTTTTTGAAGCTTCAAGTCATTTTTCAACTTTTGTATAAACCACCCAACTCTCTATATTCGCCACATCCACAATTCCCCAAGCTATTAGATATATTTGATTATGTAGAATCTCTTCCCACCGCTGCCAAGAGTTGTCTCTTTTTACTGGTTTTTAATAAACAACCGTCGATGCCGAAGATGGGTCGGCAAAAGTTAATCCATGTCTCCCGTAACGCGGAAAAAAAAAACGTAAAAACTGTCTAACACTTCTAGGTCCTCATCACCAGTTATTGTCTTCAAATCAGTTGTTGATCCCAGATTTGATCTACCATATACACACATTAAACAAACTCTTAACATTGTATTAATCCAATAAAAAAATATAAAAACTACTACTTAATGATGTCGGGTTAGAACTTACTTGAGAATTTCCATTTCGTAATTTTGATCCTCCGGTATTGTTCATCCTATTCTTCTTGAATGATATCCAAAGCTTTTTTCTTCGCTTTTCTGCATTGGTCTTTTGTTGCAATCAACCCATGCCTTTCTTCAATCTGTCTTTGGATCTCCTTAGGTTTCAAGGATGGATTATTCCTTAGTTCGTTTAAGAACATCTTCGCTATGATAGTATTAAAAAATATCTTGCAACGACCATCCTTGAAACAAGTGTGCTCTTCCTGAAAAGTCTTCACCATCCATTGTCCCAATGATGACTCATAGGAACATTATATTCTCCATGGGCACGGGCGTGGACCTTTACCACCTACACCACATTTTACCTCATATTTCTGTGCATTCCATCTTGTATACTGTATATTCCAGCCACCTTTCTAAGCGTATTCCAATACAGCTTCTCTGAACTCCTGCGCACTTTCAAGGACTTGTTTGATCTTCAACTCACCACTACCTTTCATCCATCTCTCATATTGTGGTTGTCTTTCTTCCTCTTCTTCAGAATCTGATGCAGGTGGAGTGTTTTTGTATCCTTCATCTTCTCATCAGAATCTATATCATTCACCACAACATCTACCCGACCCTCTTCCTCAAACTCATGAGATTTCTCTTCATCCTCTGATACATTATCTACCTCCATGTAGATATCCACATATTTTGTCCACTCAGCAGCCTTACACATATTTTTGAAATTCTCAGAACCATCACACAACAACTTTAAAACATTCAAATCTTCATAGGGAAACTTATACCACAACCTCTGCCTAGAAAACGAAGTAACAAAATCTTCCATCGACTTAAACACATTTCCAGGCATCGATTCAAGGATGTAAACGTTACCTCCTTGATATGTAACATTTCCTTTCTTATCGGTCCTAAACTTACCATTATAGAAAACTTGAAATACAGTCTCGCAATCACCATCAGAATCGTCACTGAAATGTACGAAAAAAGCAAACCGCAAAAGATTTACCGATTTGTGAAACGAAATCAAATATCTTAAAACGAAATTAAATTTCTCGGGATGTAATGTTACCTAAATTTTATGGAAAAACGAAGGTTCAGGCTCGAAATAAGTTATTAATCGTGCTTCTCAACTTTCGGGCTTCCGGTAATGAGCAAAGTCGTAGAATCACTCGAGAAAATCACCAACGGCAAAGAGCTTATGTCTCTAGTTTTTTTTCGTGAATTTTTGATTTTTAGGGTTCAAGTTAGAACGATGACGTTTAGGCATTCCTTCTAACAGTTTTTTTAAAAATCATTCGAAACGACGTTGTTTCATCCAATTTTTTTATTTTATTTCTCAAAACGATACCGTTTCCTTAATTTTTCCACGTGACATGCTAATTTTTTTTATCTTATTCCACATAATCATCCTAGTCATACTTGTTAACGGAGAAATAAACGGTGTTATGGTCAATGTATGTATAAGCGTAGGCTATAATGTAAGGGTATGCAAATTCAAAATTTTATTAAATCAGAAACTAATCAGCACTGTCTACATGTTTGTGTTCTTATATCCTTACCAGCTATGTGTGCAGGTATTAATATGTTGTTATCCCAGATTATGATAGGTTGTTCATCACATGCAGAACCAACACAGGAAACTGTGGTTTTGGGCACCAGGGGGTCTTGATGAACTCTACAACAAGAATGAAAACATCCATGAACTATGGACTCGAGGTTACCAAACATCACATTTCTAAAATTGTTACAACTCATCTATATAAAAGACTTAAGAGACAAGCCTTTGTTAAGGCTGAAAGATATCTTTGGGAGGAATATTAGGATGACAATGATAACCATTATGGAAGGCATTACTATGATACATGTGGTCTTTTCAAGGCTCAGTGCTTAATGTGGAATGCTAGGATCCCTCAACGTGAATATCGTTATGACATAAGATATCACGACAAAGCATGGTCAAGGAAAAAGTTATCTTGTTGTAATTCAGCTTATACTACTGAAGAATCACAAGGTTTATTACACGAGACTGGATTGTTTTCTGACAGGGACTGTTCCAAAGATATGACAGGTCAATCGGCATGTTTAAAAAAACTTGTGAAAAGTACCAGCGGAGATGGTACATGTTGTGCATGGGTGGTAAGGAAAAACGAAGAGAAATGTGTCACAGGTGGTGATACAATCCCAGTCTACATGATGTATACTATGTTGAAGGACTCAAGGTGAATGTCAGTTTTGTACGTGGTGAAGAGATGACTATTATGTCCAACAGTGATGATTTTCAGACAGGGTATAAGAGAGGCGAAGTTAAGCCCAAAGGAGTGCGATTAGAAAAGATTTTTTTTATGTTAATCCATTTGGAAAATGGTTCACAGTGACATTCACCAGCCAAGTGGTACAGTGGTATAGGAAGTGTGGGGACATGATTGTGATAACACTGACCAAAATAGTAAACCAAGAGCTCATCAGATGGATACCCAAGCTAAATATGGAAGACAACATTGTCTGTAGATTGTGCTCCAAGCGTAATCAAGTAAAAGTACAACATCATAAGTTCAAGAGCATTGATGGGAAAAGATGCATATCTTTCATGGTTGATGATTTCACAAGCTACACTTGGTTTCGATCTATGAAGGAAAAATCAGAGATTGTTGACAGCTTCAATATTCTTGTTTAATGAAGACTGGAGAGGTGAGTTTCAAACCACATGTTTTGACCGGTGTTGTAATGTTCAAAGTACTTCACATCAGTTATTTTCACCAAGAACTGCACCAAAAACTCCACAATAGAACATGGTGATATGAGGAAGAGAAAAGATGCTCAGTGGATACTATGTGGTGAACGTAACGTGTCGGTTTTGCAACAAGAGAACTAATACAAAGATAAAAACAATTGATGAAGGTTTCTCATAAGGATTCAATATTGTAGAGCTATTAGTATCCACCAAAGAATATGTTCAAGAAGAAGCACAAAACAATGAAGACAATCTTGATGAAGAACCTGATATAGTGAACACACCATGTACTCATCAGAATCATTATGTGCAAGATGTGACATGAATCACAAGGAAGTAACACATAAACTTCAAAGATATGGTGAGATACATATGATACGTACCAATGATGAAGCCTGATTTCTACAAGGAAGCCTTAATGAAAAAGTATAGGATTGGGTCTATGGAAGAAGAGATGGAGCTGTCTGAGAGAAGTTGAGCGTGGGTGTTAACGCCAAGATCTCCTGATGTTAATGTAATGGGCACCAAGTTGTTTGTTAAGAGTAAAGTTGATGAGCATGATCATGTGGTACGAAACAAGACGATGATGGATTCTCAGAGGCATTCACAGGAAGAAGAAGTGGACCTTGATGAGATGGTTGCCCATGTTTTCATAATTGAGTTTACTCCGTTTCTTCTAGGGATAACATACATCTTAGGTTTAAAATTGCATCGAATGGATGTCAACAATGCATGTCTCAATGGAACTGTTCACGATGAGATATGTGTTGAATAACCTACATGATTTGTGAATCCAGATTTCCCACAACATATATACAAATTCAAGAAGGTATTGTATGTTCTGAAGAAAGCTCAAAGGGTATGGTGTAAAAGATGGCTCATATATCTCTTGGAACAAGAATACCCTCAAGGGAGCATAGAAGAAACACTATTCATCTACAAGAATAACGAAGATGTGTTGGTAGTTCAGACATACATGGATGACATCTTGTTTGAAGTCTTAAATAAGAATCTCATTGATAAATTTTTCAGGCATATGAAACATAATTTTGACAAAAGTATGTGTGGTAAACTAACCTATTTTCTTGGTGTGCAGGTACAACAGAAGGGGCAAGGAATACTTTTGAGACAGAACACCTACGCAAAGAACCCCGTGTCAATATTGGGAATGGGCTTGTGAAAAATTGCAAAGACACTCAATAGTACATCGTGCAAGTTATCATAAGATGGAAAAGGTAACGACATAGACCAACAGCTGTCCAGAAGGATGTCTGTGTGTTTGCCATATCCTATATCGAGTCAACCTGAAATCAGTGTGAATATTCTGACACCAAAGCACATTATCAGGAGTCTGAACGGCAGAAGAAACATGAGTCGAGGAGGTTTTTTCATGGTTAACAATCACACTGTATTGTTGAGCCTTAATTAGACCAATGTGTCCCCACTAACTTCTAAGACCGACCACATAATCTTGGAAATTGTCGCACTCAGTGCTTGTGGATGAAACATATGATCAGTGATTGTGAAAGTATGTATGACACCATGCTTATGCAATGTGATAGCCAAAGTGCAATCAACATCTCCAAGAATCCTATTAAGTATACCATAACAAGGCATATAGTAATGAGACACCATTTTATTAGGGATCATGTCGAGGAGATATTAGTTGTGGTGGATCACATAAGTATTGAGTCTTAATTGGTTGATATCATTACTAAACCACATGAGTTCACTAAATTTGTGAACTTTCATATAGGTTTCACTCACGACAGGAGTCAGTGCAGATGTGAGGTCAAAAAAGAAAAGAACAACTTGTACTAATTGTGTATGAAGAATGGAAAAGAGCTTCCTATCATGTTGTCTGGTTTATACCAGTACAGTTGTGTGCATCATAGATAAGGTCAAAGAGTTGAGAACAAAAAAAAAAAATTGAATTAAATAAAGATTCCGCACAATGAACTTGTACTTGAGAAGCCAAGTGATAGTACAAGTTCATGTTTCTATCATATTGTGCACTTGTCCAAAAGATATTCCAACTGCCTCTGTGTGCACACAAAAGGTTGAAAACTCAGCATCACATAAGATGAAGGCATGCTAGTGTGAAAGACTAGCTATTCAAATCACTATACACTTATTCCGCTATTTGAATCTCATGTTTGTGTTATACTCTAGAGAAAGCAATGAGTGGTGCTTATTTTGGTGGAGTCCCCAAATGTATAAATTACTATGTTTAAGGTGTGTACCTTACTGTGATCCCCATACCTTGACCTCTTTTCCATGGTTTCTGTGCAAGTGGATGTAAGTACGTTTGCTGAGCTCTCTCTATGCTTTAAATAAGTGGTTCTTGTTGATGTGTTACACATTGCTACGTAACCTTGTTGATGATCGTCTCCAAGTTAGGCACATTTTATGTCATTTCTCTCTACTTATACTCAGCCAATTCATTAAGCATCTAAAGGATGATCTATCTTGGGGAGGATATCATGTTCAGACTCTTAGGACTGTTTCCATGGAGACATGACCTGATGTGTTTTACCAGCAGTCTCAATTCACTCTTTGTGCTCTCAGATATTGTCAATGAGCGAGTTGTGAAATATATCACCAAAGAATTAGGGCGTGTTCTGCACAGTAGGCTGAAACAGTTGGGCACTAATGATGAAAGTTCACATATGTGAGTCAGATTGCGTTGAACCTAAGGTCATCATGTTCATGTTTTTCATATATCACATAAATCCCAGGGTTGGTTTTCTTCAAAAAAACAATACTTCTTGATGCAGGTAAGTGTTCTGTCTCTTGTGCTCTGTTTTCCTGTTTGATATATTTGACTGAGTTGTGCAACCGAGCAGGAGGAGAAAACAAGCGTAAAATTAAGGGGGAGCATAATTGTTTGTTGATCTGTTAAGTTACTTATGCTTTTTGTTAATTTCTTGTGTCTAACGTGTAACCTAAGCATGGTTTGTTAAAACAACTGTCTCTATTCACAACTATCTATTGGATATGTGTATTTGGATTTTCTAGTTTGCTAGTGAGACAGATACAAAATGCTATGAATGCTTGATTGTCAAACTTAGTTAAGGGGGAGATTGAAGAGGCAGGAAAACCTGAGCAGAGTCACATGACGTTGCATAGACAGATCAAATGGAAATGCAGAAAGCCTAAGCAGAATAAAAAGACTGGAAACCTAAGCAGACTCTCAGAACGTGACACAAACATAAGAAGTGGAAATGCAAAAAAGCTATGGAGATGCTCCGGACGTGACACAAACATATTATGCAGAAATTCAAGATGTCGTGCAAGTGATAAAGACATAGAAGATTTAGAATATTTAGGAAATGGAAAGCTGAGAAGCTCTGGAAAAGAAAACAACAATTTCAGATACACCAAAGAAAGGAAACACGTGTCTCTGGGAAAAAGGAAAGAGATTGCTAGGGTTTGGGTTAGTATATAAGGGGCTAAAAGTGTGGAAGAAAGATCAACACTTTTAGCCATTCTTAATTGTATGTGTTAGGGTTTATCTAAAAGCTGTTCAAGAGGGTATGTGAGAGATCTCACGAGAACGAACATGGGATAAAGGGATAACATCTAGGTATTGTCTAGGACGTGCTTAAAAGGACTAAAAGGTGTGTAATAGATATTAACACTTTTAGTTACTTTTGCTGTTATTTGGATTTAGGGTTTCTGTTCTTGAGAGGATGTAAGACGTCTTGGAAGTGAACATGGGGGAAAAAGGGAAAAGGTGAAAATCATGTAAGTGTATCAAAAGGAAAACCTACATTACAAATGTATAAAGAAACAACTTGTAAAGATTTTGAGAAGTAACTAACAAAGTTTTGTTATTTGTAAAAAGTGTGTGGTGTTCTTCAAACTCTCAATTCCTCCATCGAAGAAGTGATAGCAGAGTTAGATTATCGAGAAGTGATCATCCAAGGAAGCAAGAATCCTCAAGTAGAGGTAATTATTGACGAACAATAAGAACTAATTATAAAGTACATGCCTAATGAGATTCTTAGGAGTGATCAAACTATGAAACATGTCTTAGTAAGTGATCAAATAATTGGTCTTGTTACTTTACCTGTTGAAGAAAATGTTGGATTAGGTCGTTTTGTTACATATGATCCAAGATTCACATATCAATTGTTTCTATATCAAAATATTTTTCCAGGGTCAAGATTATAAGTCATGCTCTAATAAGGCCAAGTATGCAGCAGAATAAGATTCAAGTTCAAGCTCCTGGCGAATGATGCATCAATATAGGCCAAGGGTGAATAATCAATTCAACAATGGACAATATTTTGGCTTCAATAGTGACATGATTCACCACCGAGTTGATGCAGCACCAAGACCTAGCTTCAGTTCAAGTTCAACCTCAAACTGACTAGCCAACATAGTCTCTTGGGATTGAAACTAAACCATCTTCTTCTTCTTCTCACCAAGACTGATATCTGTAGCTTTAGCTGAAATGGTTCTTGACACTATTTTCAAGTTTTGTTGTTTTTGGACTTAAAGACACGAGACTCTTTGTTGTTACTTAAGATTGATTTTGATCATGGTAATTAGTCAGTGTTATATTCTTGACTCCCAAGATATGGCAGATAAATACATCAAAGCCCATCAAGAAGAAGCCAAAATGATTCGAATGTGGAAATTTCCATAAACCCTAGATTCGACGATGAAGTTAAATAGAGTTCAAGAATGTTTTTGTTTAGAGCAAAGGAGATTGAAGAAGGTTTTATAGTTTCTTTACTTACAAGTCAATGTTGTTTTTGATTATTGTAAATAATATGAAATACCGAAATATAAACTGTTGAATCAAGGTTTATCAATTATGTTAAATTTTGATCTTGAGGGTTGCTAGATGATCCCCATAAATTATTATTAGGTTAAGAGAAAAATTACATGGGTATTTATAATAGAAGTATATGTTCAAAACCCTAATTACATGACTAAAATCAATGGGGTTTAGAAAGTGGCCCAGCTCGACTTCAAGCCTTCAGGTCGTCGCCTACTTGGGCCTTCAGCCAAAATAGGCTTTATCTCGGGTGCTAAACCCGGTATCAACAACTAGTCCCCCAGGTCGGAGACTGTTTAGAAAGTCGGCGAACAATCTAGAAGGTAAAAAGGTCATTTCGGCTGAAGTGCATTAAATGCTTCTATAGCCTTTTTCGAACCGTTTCGTAGAGGGAAACTCAAGTGTCGTGTTTATACCGTTCCCACGCGAAATGATGCCTTTCTCTCGGTAACTGCTATCTTCCATGGGTATAAATACCCCTCCACGTCTTCATTCTTACACTTAACTTTTTCAGAAACTTCACCACAGGTACAAACGCTCTCCCTTCTCTCTACTTTCTCTCTCTATAATACTTTCAGTTCGATAATTTATCCTTAATACCTTGGTAACTTTGCCAAAATTAATCTATGTCTTCCTCTCGTCTGAAATAGAAGTAACACCAGAAGAAAGGGTTTCTCATGGCAACTGGATTCAACCTGGCGACGAGCTCACATGTTTCAGTGGTGAGGAAACAGAAGTAACTCCGGAAGAAAGGGTTTCTCATGGCAACTGGATCCAACCTGGCGACAAGCTCACATGTTTCCTCCCTACCAGGTGTACAGAACGAACACTACGAGATCTGTCACGAGATTTTGCTTTCTTCAATGGAATTCCTTTCCTTATTCCCAAACTGAATCAGAGACCTTGGGATTGTCCCCAATGTTATGTTTGCCTATATGAGTCTCTTTTCAGGAAATGCCACGTCTGGCTTCCTCTACCAAAGTTGCCAATTTTGTATTGTGCGAGGAGAAAGATCGCCATCTCGAAACTATCTGCCGTCTCGATCAGACACATGGTGGGCCTCCTAGCACTTGGTCACAAGTTCAGAGTGGAGATCAAAGTTAGGTTTCTGGAGAATATGTCGTCAATCAATCCAGTTACCCAGAAAAAGAAGAAGCTGAACACATGCTTTATTTACATCAACTTTAGGCCCAAATATAAGTTGATGAACACCACGACCAACACAAAGATCTACGATTAGAAGGGTAAATACTTTTTCCTAAAGGTTACGCTGGAATCTGTGGGTGATGTAGGAAGGATTCTAAAGAGAAAGTGGGCGGACACCTTTGGTAGATATCACCTAGGAAAAGCCGAGATGTAAGTTGGTATATATCCAATGATCTAACCCAAAGTTTGTTTTCTTGATTAAAAATCTCCACCTTAACTCTGGTCCTTTCCCGTCAAGCTTCCTAGAAGATTTCTGAAGGATTCGCGCCGCTGGGATTGCCGACATCAAGGACTTTGACTACGAACATATTCAACAAAGCGTTCCGTTCATTAACTCAGGTAAGGTACCCGGGATACCGTTTTCCCTTAATTATTTGAATTTAATTTTACCGATGTCAAGCTGTCACTTTATTTGCAGCTAGTTGGGAACTCAACATTTGTCCCATAAAAAAGAAGAAATGAATGGGTTGTCCAAAGCAGCCAATGGATTATTCCGCCGAGCTGGAGAAGTCTTCTTCTTCGAAGCGGAAACAGGCGATGGCTTATGATTCTGCTTCTGCTGGCAGTGAAGATATCTGCCCTCCTTTAATAAACAAGAGGAGACGATGATCCAACTCGGATTTTCATCCTTCTAATGCAGTGATTATTGATTCGGAGGAAGACTCAAATCTCGCTATTGTTCTTGCTGGGGAACGAAGAACAAGAGAAGATGTTCCTATTGAGGAAAAAGTGTTAGGTGATAATGTTCCTGCTGAGGAACGTCAAAAGAATGAGGATGCTCCTGCTGAGGAGTGTTAAGGCATTCCTGGTGAGAAAACAAGAACAAGGGCAGACGCTCCTCTTGATAGTTCCAACACCTGCTGAGACAAGTGGAATTCCCACAGTCTCTCAGATCTTGGATGAGAAGACTGTGGATATGGATCCCGTGGATGGCGAGTTGGGGACCTTCGACCAAGAAGTTGAAGACTTTCTTGGTGACGATGATGATGAGGAAAAAGAAAACGAGCTTGAGGCCGATGTTGGCGATGAATGGGAAGGGGGGGGGGGGGTCTTGAAAAAGAGATGGCCAATGTTGGGCATCTTCGAGATTCTGAAAGAGGGAGTTCCCAAGTAGCGAAACACTGTAACTCACAGGGAAGTTGGGCGTTCTAATTTGCACACAAGGGCGTGCCGTTTGCGCAAGATAAGCTTGCTTGTGCTGGTTTGGTGAGTCGCCTTGGGTCCAACGACTTGATCCTCCTTTCAGTGGATCGGATGATGGCGCCGGAAATTTATGAAGTCTTGTCTCGGCAAGCATGTCAGGTAACTCGTCGTATTTTCCTTCCTGATTTTATTTATAGAACTACATCGACCTTAGTGACGACTAATGAGCTCGTCGCATATTATGAAAAAAAAATCCAAGCTTTTAGTGGTAACGACGATGAGCTGGTCAGCCTCTCGAAGCTAGTCGACCAAGGGAAAAAATAGATCACCGAGGACCAATGATGACTCTGAATTTTCACGGTTTTTACTTATCAAATAACATCGATTATGAGGTCCAAAAGCGTGCATACATCATATTTATAGTTGACTTCACTAAATTTAGTGTTTTTAGGACTTTTGCATTAGAATTTTCATATGCACGCATT
>OVBE01009080.1:0-16431 GCA_900406425.1 Iberis pinnata | reverse complement strand
TGCAAGTGAAACTAACTAATATGAGAACTAAATCAAAGCCTAAATTGGTTAAAAACATAATACATCAGATGGTAATGTGGCTTCTTGTCTATCAGACTCCATAGCATCATACTCGAGATCAGAGATTGGGCCTTCTTCTTTATCATCTTGTTCATCAAGATCAATCTCATTAGTAAGCACAAAAAACTGTGAAGGTGAAAATTTGGGTGAGAGAGGAGGTTGTGATGATTGTGTCTTGCTAGGGAAGAGTGGTTTATAACTTCCACCCCGACTACTAAGGCCCAATTCTCAGTCGTGTGTTCTGCTTGTGCGTCGGTCGGTCCTTTGGGCAGTAGATCAGACACGTGAGAAGGTGAGTGAGTTTTTTGGTGAACAATGGGAACAATAGTGGAACTTGAGTGTGTGATGATTTCTAGCGCCGGGTCCATGAGGGAGACCTTAGGCGGAAGAATAACTTCGGATTGAGTGCTTATAGCATCACCATCACTTGCACAAAAAGTAGAGGAGTTAGATGTTGTAATATCTGCAACTGTAACATAAGCATAGACAAAGTTAAGATCATGATTGGGAAGAGATGGGGCGCTTGTAGCAGCATGAACTTGTAGAGAGGGATCAATAGCACTGTCAGGTATAAGACTGGAATTTGTTGAGAAAGCTACATCAGGTATTGGACAAGTATTAGCAAGAGATATAATATTGAATCCTTGTTGATAGGCGAAAGTTAAGGTTGTTTTCATGAGTATTGTTTGTGTCCTTTGCAGGTGCTGTTTTTGCATGACAGTCCGATGGCTTGTGGCCCCATGAGTGACAGGAAGTACATGGAATAGGTAGCCATGTATAGGAAACGACAATTGGTTGCAGAACGTCGGTGAGCTCAATCCTTTCGGTTAACTCTTTTTTGAAATTTACAACAACCATAACTCGGGCAATATCAAGGCGCATGCACCGCTCTGTTGATGGATGTAATTTCTGAGATTCACCGACTATATCTCCAAGAAACTTGAGTGCAGCGTGAGAGAAAAGATAATCGAATACGTTGCGGAAGTCAACCCACAACGGCATTTCCGTCAGATTAGGCTTTTGGTTGATGCGAGAAGGACTCCATTCCTGCACCACAAGTAAAACATCACAGATATGCCAATATTTCTTTCTAATAATATTGTTCCGGAGATATTTTGAATCAATTTAAAAAAGAACGGTGTCATCATTAAGAAACTGGATGTCAATTTTGGATGATTTCCTATCGCGATTCCAAAGCCTGTTAACCATGGCATGGACTTTGCTGATATGCAGAGCTGTGCAGATAAAGTAGCCCACCAAGAAGCTATTCCACAAAGATTGAGAGTCTGTGACTAAGACCGGAGGTACATCAACAGTAGTTGTGCCTTGATTAAAATAAAAGCGGGACGAAGGGATGGAAGGTTTCGAAGGTCAGAGGGGGAGACAACAGAAGACCANTGAGAGTCTGTGACTAAGACCGGAGGTACATCAACAGTAGTTGTGCCTTGATTAAAATGAAAGCGGGACGAAGGGATGGAAGGTTTCGAAGGTCAGAGGGGGAGACAACAGAAGACCTTGGCTCGTCGGAGCAGATGAACCACCATCGTGATTCGGCAGCGAGGAGGAAGTCATGCCGACGGCCACCGAAACCGGTGCCGGAAGCCGTGAAACAGAAGCAAGAAAAGGAAAAAAATAGAGCAGTCATAATCGCCTAATCGCTTTAACTAAGTCAACTTACAATAACTGACACTAATTTTGATTTCAATTATACAACCGATCTGAATATTGACATCAATTATTAAATATATAACAAATTCTAACTTATAATGCTATATATACTATCATTTATAATTAATCAAATTAATAATAACATTAATTTTATAAACTGAAGCAATACTCTAATCATTTATAATAAATGAAACTAATAATAACATCAATTTTACAAACCGGTGAAATATTTAAATCATTTATAAAAAAATAAAACTCATATTAACATCGATTTTATAAACTAATACAATGTTTAAATCATTTATAATAAATGAAACTAATATTAACATCAATTTTATAAACGGATGCGAAATATAATATTATTTTAAATAAATGATATATATATATATATATATATATTAACATTAGTTACACATTTATTGCAATTTTAACATTAATTATCGATGTAAAACATCATTTATCGATATAAAATATTTGTATCATCACTTATTAGATCAATTATTAAATTGATATATATTCATTTCTCTCAGTTAAAAAGATCAAAAATTAAAAATAAATAACACAAAACAGATTTTTCTTGTAGCGGGCCTCTCCTATGTAAATATGCTTTACACACGATCACATATACTCCCATATTGGTGACTGCTTCCTAGTTTAATGACATAAACACTCTAGTTTAGCCTCAAGCATTAATGATTCAATTCTCTCCAAAAATGGAGTTTAAAAATGTAACACATTTATAATTTTTATAATACTTTTTATGATATTTTTTGATTTTTTTAAAGTGTTTTTGAATTTTTTTATAATTTTGACATATTTATAATTTTTATAATATTAAATTTATAATTTTTATAATTTTTATTTGTTTTTTAAAAAAATTTATGATTTTTTTTTGTTTTCTGTGACTTTTGAATTTGTTTTATAATTTTCTGAATTTTTTTATGATTTTTTAAATTTTTTATTATATTTTGAATAAAATATATATTAAAAAATCAATTTGTTAAACGGAGTTAACATTCTCCGTTAAAATAAAAGACGGCGGAAAGACGGCGGCAACTTTCAAAAAATTTTATGTAATTTTTGATAGTTTAAGTGTTAAAAGTGTTAGCGCTAAACTTTTAAGGTTTAAAGTGCTATAAAATTATAGTTTTGAGGTTTAAAATCGTTATTTTTCTCAAAAAATCATATACTCTCATATTTTATTATTTGTTTGGACGGTAGAACCAACATGTTATCTCCTTTCCTTTTATATCCCACCTCAAAATTTATAACTTTTAGTCCCTTGAAATTGACATTAGATTTTTGCATTAGAAGTCTTTTTAAAGAGATTCAAAGAAGGACAATAACAAAAGTTGGTTCTCCATGTTTAGCTGTCGCATCGAGAGGTCGTTACAACATTTTGTTGTATTATTCGTTTGGTTATCAGCAATAATGCAAAAACACGTTTTTCATACGCATAAATAAGTTTTCCGTCAATAACATGGAAACCGTTTTTTCAGCCAAAAATGTGGAAACACCTCTAAAAACACAAAACGTCTATTTTTGCCAAAAACGCAAAAAAAAAAAAAAACTTTTTCTCGCAAAAATATGGAGACACTTTTTCAGTAAAAAAATGGTAGATAAGTGTTCTCGCCAAAAACAAAAAAAACGTATTTTTCACTCAAAATGTGGAAAAATTATTTTCCTTTAATAACGCAGAAACACATTTGCCCGCAAAAAAACATGAAAAATTGTTTTTATGCCAACAACACAGTTTTCTGCAAAACTACCAAAGTGCAATCTCTTTTGGCGGAAAAAACAAGGTTATGAGTTTTTGACGGGAAAATACATTTCCGCATTCTTGGTGAAAATTCTCATTTTCGTGTTTGATTGGTCTTCATGTTGTTCGTTAGACTGTTGCTACGACTAGTCACTATATTTTTACTCTAAATTGTAAAACTTTATAATAATAACATATTAATAGAAAAATATCTTAATCTAGATATAATCAAAATGAAAATTATGAAATAACTTTTTTCTCTCTCTTCGAACTCTCAGACTTCTGTCTCCTAATTTGCTCATCTCTTTGGAGGCATGCAGAGCTGATGCGTCCTTTTTATTTTCAGCAAAGGAGAATCACTAGATTCATATTTGGAATCGGGCATGCATGGGCTCGTCTCTAGGGTTCCAGTCTCGGTTGGATTTCTATGGTGGTGAGAACTTATTCAACCTATAGATGATTTTGTCAAAGGTTATTAGGGGCTTTCGATGTGTTGGAACTCAATTTTGACACAAGTTATTTTCGTCATTTTTTCGGCAAGGTCGTTGCCCAGAATTATCGAATTATGATTGCATTGGAAATATTGTAGTTTAGACTATAACTTTGAATATTAATTGGAGTTAAACTGAATGAGAAATGTGAGTATTAGTTGAACACACAAAAAGTAAAAAATTAACCAAAGTTAATTTATCCCACATTGCTTGGGAAAAGTGTTTTGGAGTGTTATATATATAGACCCACTCCTACCAAGTATTAGAAGCTACTAATGCATGGAGAAGAGGTGGACCACACACGCACGCTCGGTTCTAGCGCGGGCGCGGGCACGAATCTCGGGTCGTAGGGTCGATTGGACCGAAGGTCCATTAATAAAAAAATGTTGGATAAATTTTTTATGGAAATTTCGGCCCAAAATTTTGGCCCTTTTCGTAATAGGCCCAAAATTTTTTCCGGTCCATTAAAAAATTTCAGGCCCATTAAAAAATTTCAGGCCCAACTCGCAGCCAAACATGTTCATTATATTTGTCCACCGCGCGAACTAGTGCGTTTGTGCGAATAGGTGCGTCCGTTCGCACTTGTGCGTTTGTTCGAACTAGTGCGTTCGTTCGCAAGCCACATCTTCGCCTACTATATATACATGTCTTTATCCTTCATTTTTCTCATCCCATTTTCGAATCAAAAATAGAAAATGTACGTGTTTTCGTTTCTTGAATAGAAAATAAATTAAAACACAAAACAACAATTTCCATTTTCCTTGGTCTCGAGAGTATTGTTTGATACTAAGTTCGATTAGGTTTTGTTAAGAGTAAAGCTTAACAAATATATATCTACGGTTGTATCCTAGGATTCTTACTATGGACGATTTTAAGAATTAGAGAAAGAGTTTCGATTAAACTCAATGTTCTCTTATTCATAATGTTTTTAAATCGGTTTTTAGCTTAGTGCGGTTTATTGGTCCCTACAAGATGTTGGAGGGAGGTCAAAGGATTGCAGATGTACTGGTGGGTGCAGTGCATGCTTTGTTTTTGTAATTGCAAAAACAGTTCCGGGAAAGCTGGAGGACGGGGTAGATTGGAAGACCAGGTCGGTTGGGTCAGATCTGTTGAAGCTGGAGGATTCGGGGCTAGTAGCAGCTTATCGGCCAAAGGACTAAGAACCGACGGCGAGGGGACAAAGAAGCTTATCGTTGAAGCGAATTGGTTTGGGATAGAAGTTGAGTGGCCACGTGGAAATCGCTTATTCTTCTGTTTCTCAATTTTAAATCAATTCTTAAGTCTTTTGTTAAATAGTTAGTCGTAAGAATCCTAGGTATTTTGTTTATGCTGTAAGATGCATTGTATTAAGTCACAAAGGAAAACATTAATGGAGAGTGCAATCCGCTAGATGCCTGTAACTCGGTTTTATACCAATTCAATGGGAAGAAAGGTGTTAATGGTGCTCTCGTTGGAATATCCGATTTAGCTATTGCTATCCCAATATAGGTCTATTCTCCTAGGTTTAGAAATAGTTAATTTACCTCATTTATTGATGTCTTTTACCTTTTATGAATTTATTAGTTTCTTTTTGGTGGGATTGTATTTATCCATTGGTAGGTTTTTTATTTGAATTAATATAATGGAAGCAGTCGATATATATATATATATAAAATTTAATAATAAACAATTAATTTATTTTTTACATATCTTCTTATAAATTTCTTTGCTTAATATAATATAATTAAATTTAAATATTTTTATTAAACCTATAACCCCTATGTTCTTCTTGTCAAGCCGTCAAATCAAATTGTGCAACTCCCTCGTTGTATAACCCCAAATTAAAGAAAGGAGACTACTGAAGATTTTATCTGTCCACCAACATAGTTTCTAAAACTTGGCGGCCAACCACAGAAAGGTCATATCGACAGGATGAAGAAAGACGACCACCACCCAACTCGGTCGGTGAGCAGATAAAATCGTCGATAATCTCTTTTCTTTATCTCGGGGTTATACAATCAGGTTCAGTGGTTGGGTCCAGTTGATTTTTATTTTGCTGCAGGATAGCGGGTTTGGGTCGCCTATTGTGTCCCAACATTTGGTTAAATTAATCGTTCCAGGACTCGCCTCGTTAGTGGCGCTTGTTCAGACATTCGTATGGCAGCTACTACAATCAGTGTTGGCTAAAACTGTTCCCAAAATAAAAAAAAATTTGTGAACTGTTAGTGGTACGAGTTTTTGGGCCTTTTATTTCAGATATGTTGTTTGGGGTTTGGACTTCAAAACTTCTAGTTGATTGGACCTTTTATCTCACTTGTGAGATTTTTATTTTTGTGGACTTTTAAATTTTTTTTATAGCCCAAAACAACATTTAGATTTTACAAGTTTTGCATCTTCATTTTCTAAAATGAATATTCACATTTTATCAACAATTAAAAACGTCAAAACAATTAGTAGAAGATTCTAGAAAAATATACTAAGAGAGTTTTCAACATTCCAAATTTTGAAAACTAAATATATAAGTACATAATTTCCTGTTTTCATGTTTCCATAGAATATAGAGTTGAATATATAGATAATTTCCTATTTATAATATCTATAATTTTCACTATGATTTCCTTTTTGAAATTATAATTTTACTTTCTTTTATTCTTTTGAATATTTACTTATTTAACTTTTTTATATTTTAATTATATATGAAAATTGAAATAATAAAATAAACTAAATTTTCTAAAATTGTATGATACATATCACAATTTCAATTAAGTTTAACACATGTCAAAATTTTGGTAAATTATAATTTTGTATGTCGTTCACGTTCATGTAAACATTAAGGTGTCAAAGACAAACCAAGACCCTCCAACAGATTCAGAAGCTTCAGTTTCAGAGTTAAAGAAAGGAGGAAACATGCCTAATATGAGCAAGGCCCACTCGCAACAAAACTCTGTCTTGCCTCAAAATCAGCAACGGTCACTACCATTCTTGAGTGTGCAAGAAGACAAGAAGAATACAACTATGAGATGTACTAAAACCTTGCCCAAAAAGCATTTTGAAAAGCACTATGCAAATCGCAACAGATTTGCAATCTTGGAAGAAGCAATCGATGCATTACAAGTGTCAAAAGATTAGAGAGGGATCCATTAGGGTTGTTTATGAACTTGAGACTATATAAGCTTGTCATTTGTAAATGTTGAAGTTGAGCTGAATCAAAGTAGTTTCTTTTATAAAAATCCAATCTTTTTCTTTCTTCTTTCATGGTATCAAAGCCATGGAGCTCTATTCTTACCCATCCTTAAACATCATAAACTGTGTGACTATTATACTCACCGAGAGAAACTATATGCTATGGAAAACCCAGTTTGAAACATTACATTCTGGTCAAGGCTTGTAAATGGAGCAAGCATTCAACCTCAACCCACTATCACAGTCCCAAGCATCAGTGGAGTTAACACGGAAGCTGAAAATCTAGAGTTTGGAGCCTGGCAAAGAGCATATCAAGTAGTCAAATCATGGATTCTTGGCTCTCTCTCTGAAGATATCTTGGGAGAAGTGGTTGGATCGACTACAACCAGAGAAGTGTGGCAAGCTTTGGAAAACCACTTCAACAAAGTTTCTTCTTCACGTCTCTTTGAACTTCAGAGGAAGCTTCAAAATATCTCTAAAGAAGAAAAACCCATGAACGAGTATCTCAAGGAGGTGAAGAGTATCTATGAACAACTTGCTTCTATTGGAAGCCCTGTGAATTAGAAGATGAATGTATTTGCAGTTCTTCATGGGTTGAGTAAAGAATATGAACCAATAAAGACTAGTGTAGAGGGTTCCATGGATGGATATCATGTTCCAGCTTTTGAGACTATATCTCACAGGTTAATCAACTTTGATGATAGAATGCAAGGCTACATCACTAAATCTTCTGTCTTCCCTCATCTAGCATTCACCCTATCCAGATCTGATGCAAATGCATGTCCATACAGAGGAAGAGCCAACTATGGTAGAAACAGAGGATGTGGCTCATTCTCTACAAGGGATAGGGGATTTCACCAACAGATTTCTTCACCAAGCTCAAGCCCAGTTGTTGGAGAAAACAAGCTTGTTATGCCAGATTTGCGGAAAGACATGACATCAAGCACTGAAGTGCTGGCACAGATTCAACAATAGTTATCAAGATTATGAACTTCAAAGTGCCTTAGAAGCCATGCGAATCACTGATGTCACTGATAATACTGGTCAAGAATGGTACCCTGACTCTGAAGCAACGGCTCATATCACTAACTCACCAACTTCAACAATCGCAGCCTTATACAGGCAGTGACACAGTAATGGTGGGAGATGGTAACTATCTACCAATTACTCACACTGGCTCATCAAGTTTTACATTAACATAAGGTAATCTACCTTTAAAAGATGTTTTGGTTTGTCCCGACATAGTAAAGTCACTTCTACCATTTTCGAAACTTACCAAAGATTATCCATATACATTTGAATTTGATTGTGACGGTGTTCATGTCAATGATAAGGAAACAAAGAGGTTGCTAATCTTTGGAAGCAGCCATGATGGGTTTTATCTGTTGGAGAACGATAATTTTCAGGTGTTCTACTCATCTAGGCAGCAATCAACAATTGATGAAGTGTGGCATAGGCGTTTAGGACACCCAAATCCACAAGTTCTCCAACAACTATCAGCAAAGAAAGTTATATCTATAAATAAAAGTACCAAGACGATTTGTGAGGGATGTCAACTTGGAAAAAGCTCTAGATTACCTTTTCATATTCAGTTTTTAGTGCTTCTAGACCTCTAGAGAAGATACATTGTGATCTCTGGGGGTTTTCTCCTTTTGTTTCAAACCAGGATTTTAGATTTTATGTAGTGTTTATAGACAACTACTTAAGATTTAGTTGGTTCTACCCTTTAAAGATGAAATCAGACTTTTTTGAAACCTTTATTGCATTTCAAGCACTTGTTGAGAATCAGTTTCAGACTAAGATTGGATCCTTTCAATGTGATGGTAGGGGTGAATTCATTAGTACAAAGTTTACAAAACAGCTTGAAAAATCTGGAATTCAACAATTGATTTCATGCCCATACACTCCTGAACAGAATGGTCTTGCTGAAAGGAAGCACACGCACATTACAAAACTTGGTCTTTCAATGTTGTTTCGGAGTAGAGTGCCTCAGAAGTATTGGGTAGAAGCCTTCTACAATGCAAACTTCTTAATAAATATTCTTCCATCTGCTGCCTCAGTGAGTCCCTTTGAATTGCTGAATGGGTCAGCTCCTTGCTATACATCACTCAGAGTCTTTGGATGTGCATGCTTTCCTATGCTAAGGAATCAGGCTGTCAATAAACTGGAACCAAGATCACTCAAATGTGTCTTTCTTGGGTACAACAACAAATACAAAGGCTACCGGTGCTTATTACCTGCAACTAGCAGAGTATACATAAGCAGGCACGTAATCTTTGATGAAGAAAGCTTCCCATTCACAAATACTTACCAACATTTGTTGCCAAAACCAGCACCTGATCTAACTTCAGACTGGTACAAAGACTTCAAACCTTTCACACGGAAACCAAGCAATAATTCTGCAGCAGAACAACCAAACTCAATAATAATTCAGCATCACCCTACAAATAATCCAACTCACTAGATCAAAGTATGTCTCAACCATCCTCTGGAAATTCTTCACCACTTCCTCATCTCTCAGATATTTTAACAAGTCAGTCAGAAAGTCAATCTCCACATCATCTCAATCTAGAACCTCAGTCCAATGCAATGAATGGATCAAGTGGTGGTGTGTCTACTGCTAGTGAATCAGGAAGTCCTGAGTGTACGGTAGACATAGATTCTGATCCTATAGGCAACAACTTTCTAAATTCACCAAGCAGGACAAATACACAAACACAAATTCATACCACTAGTTCAAGTTCATCATCCCAAGCTGATTCATCAACACCAAATCAAACAGCTCCAAATACACCCATCACCAACAAAAGCAGTTCAGAATCAATACAGACGACAAGTTCTCTTGATTCTTGTCTAGGATTAATGATGTCTCAACCATCACGAGAAAGAATACTAAGAAGGCAGAGACGGGAGCGAGAAATCTCGAGATGGAAAGATGGGGACCCTACTATCTCTCTGGAATCTTCACCAAGTGCCCCGATCAACACAGAGCAGTCATAGTAGTCCAAGTCCTTCAACTCAAGCCAACATCAATTTACAGTCAACATGAGATCATATGACAACTCGGCTGAAAGCTGAAATAATTAAGCCAAATCCTAAGTATGTGTATTTGACACAGAAAAGTGCATATCCTGAGCCCAAAACAGTCACTGCAGCTTTAAAGGATGCAGGCTAGACTCAAGGTATTCAGAGTGAAATTCAAACCTACATTGAAACAAAGACGTGGTCTTTAGTACCATATGAATCTCATATGAATGTTCTTGGAAGTAACTGGGTCTTTAGAAGAAAATTGAAGGCATATGGAACACTTGAATAACTCAAGGCCAGATTAGTTGCTAAAGGCTTTGATCAAGCAGAAGTCATAGATTATCTAGAAACATACAGTCTTGTAATTCGATCAGCCACCATAAAACTGGTGTTGCACACAACCACAGTCTTGAATTGGGAACTTAAACAGATGGATGTAACAAATGGCCTTCCTACATGGGGATTTGAGTGAAGTTGTGTACATGATTCAACCAACTAGATTTGTAGATCAATATAAGCCAAATTATGTGTGCAAATTGCACAAGTCTCTATATGGTTCAAAGCAGTCTCCAAGACCATGGTTTAATAAACTCAGTAACTACTTACTGAAATTTAGACGATATGGTGGTAACTGGCAACAGCTCAAGTGCATTGCAGAGACTCTTAATTGAGATGAACAATCAGTTCAGAATGAACGATCTCGGTAAACTTCACTATTTTCTTGGGATTCAGGTTCACAATCATCTTGGTGGATTGTTTTTGTCTCAACAACAATATACAGAAGACTTGTTAGTTGTATCAGGAATGACTAATTGTGCTCCAATGCCAACACCACTACCCATTCAACTGGACAAAGTCCCTAATCAACATGAGTCATTCTCAAATCTAACTTACTTTAGAAGCCTTGCGGGTAAACTGCAGTATCTCACACTTACAAGACCAGACATACAATTTTCTATAAATTATGTCTGCCAAAAGATGCACTCTGCCACTATATCTGACTTTGGTCTGCTTAAAAGGATCGTTAGGTATATCAAAGGAACTATAACAATGGGGATTAATTTCAAAAAGGAAGCAGATTTCACTCTTAGAGCCTATAGTGACAGCGACTGGGCTGGTTGTAAAACAACCTAAAGATCTATAGGTGGATACTGCACCTACTTGGGCACAAATATGATCTCATGGTCCTCTAGAAAGCAACAAACTGTCTCCAGAAGTTCAACAAAAGCAGAGTATCGCACACTCTCTGATACAGCCTCTGAATTGACTTGGTTATGTCAGGTTCTTAAGGAAATGGGTACACCACTTCATACCACTCCAGAAGTCTTCTGTGACAATCTCTCTGCTGTCTATCTCACAGCCAATCCTGCCTTTCATGCCAGAATTAAACATTTTAAAGTTGATCATCATTACATTCGTGAAAGAGTTGCTTTGGGATCAATAATAGTCACACATGTCCTTGCACAACATCAGATAGCTGAAATTTACACCAAGTCACTACCTTACAAGCCTTTTGTTGACCTAAGTTTCAAACCTGGTGTTGCTTTCNAAGGAGTCAAAGACAAACCAAGACCCTCCAACAGATTCAGAAGCTTCAGTTTCAGAGTTAAAGAAAGAAGGAAACATGGCCAATCTGAGCAAGGCCCACTCGCAGCAAAATTCTGTCTCGCCTCAAAATCAGCAACGGTCACTACCAGTCTTGAGTGTGCAAGAAGACAAGAAGAATACAACTATGAGATGTACTAAAACTTTGCCGAAAAATCATTTCGAAAAGCACTATGCAAATAGCAACAAATTTGTAGTCTTGGAAGAAGCAACCGATGCATTACAAGTGTCAAAAGATTAGAGAAGGATCCATAAGGGTTGTTTATAAACTTGAGACTATATAAGCTTATCATTTGTAAATATTGAAGTTGAGCTGAATCAAAGTAGTTTTTTTTATAAAAATCCAATCTTTTTCTTTCTTCTTTCAGGTCAAACGTTATGGTTTATACAATAATATATAAAATATATAAATAATAAAATAAGCTATAAAATTGTATGGCGCATGCCACGATCGTAGTTAAGTTTAATACATGTAAAAATATCTAGTAAATTATAATTTGAATATATGTTCTTTTCATTCATTCTAGTTGATATAATAAGATAGATGAGGAAAAAAATTTAATGATAAAGATTATGAAAACATTAATTTTCCAAAAATAAAACCTGATGGAAACAAAAAAAAAAAAAATCTGAAACCTTTATAGCTATAACAACATGAATTTGTATAACCAAATGAGCCACAAAATAAAACAACATCACATTTAATTTTAATTTTTAAAGATGTAATTGTACACTTTTTAGCTTCCACCAGATTATAGAAGATATCATCTCCTCGTTAACAAAGAAAACAAATATATAGAAGATAACATCTTTACCGTAAAAAGGAAAAAAAAAAAAGGTGTTAAAAGTTACTAAAGACTCCAAATTGTGAAACATAATTAAGGAGTAGTAAATCATACAACATTTGTTTATAGCTAAGCCATCACTCTTTGTTTCTAAAACAACGGTTCTTTACCCTGTACCGACATGTTGATCATGTTCATCAAAGAGCCATTTCTCAAACAAAGAAAGAGACCCTTGTGTAATTAGACCATTGATGTCATGGTTTATAAGCTTAGGTTTATCTTCAGCTTCATCAACGAAGTTGAAGCTGAATAAAGACTGATCAAACCCTTCACCGGAGCTAGGACTTGAAGGCACGGTGGCTTTAACCGGCAAGGGCAGCAAGGTCTTCGGTGTGTCTTTGATGAAGTTCTGAAGTAATCGAGCGATGTTTTCAGCACTTGAAGCGTAGACACCAGATGTGGTGGTGGTTGAAGAAGAAGAAGAAGAAGATGAAAAACCATAACCAAGATCAGCTAGGAAGAAACTAGTAGGGTTTTGTGGTTTTTCAAAAGACAAAGCATCACATAAAGCTTGTTTAGCCATGTTTATATCTGTTTGAAGCCTTCTCTCCCATTGACCCTTGTTGGAGCTGCTACTTTGATGTGAAGTAGTAGTTTTGTTGTTTGATGGAGACAAGTCTTTATTATTATCACAAGAATCATTCATCTTCCTAAGTTTTTTCTTCAAATGAGTGTTCCAATAGTTCTTTATATCATTGTCTGTTCTTTCTGGAAGGTATGATGCAATAGCTGCCCACCTTCATATTTATTTGGTCCCCCAATTATTAAAAAGTTCATTAAAACCTAATCTTCAATACATACCAAAAACACAAGTTTTGCATATGTGCATGTGAGCATGTTATTTACCTGTTGCCCAAGAGGGCTTGAAGATGAAGAATCATTTTTTCTTCATGTTGGGTGAAATTTCCACGCCTAATCCCTGGTCGAAGGTAATTTGTCCACCTCAATCTACAGCTTTTGCTACATCTCCTTAGACCTTTAATTATACCATTAAAATCTTTCATTAATTAATTTGATACGTGTGGACAAAAATAAAGCCGGTGCAATAAATCAGATAATTATTACAATTTTTCTTTTTCTTTAATGATCATACCAACCAAATTGAGGCCAAGACAAAATAATCACAAACCCAAGAAAAAACCATTAATTAAAGGGTAATTCTTAAGAGTAGGGATTAAAAAAAATTAAAATCAAAATTAAGAAGACACCTGTGTGAGTAGGCACAGATCTCCAGTTTCCAGGACCATGTTCTTGAATGTAAGAAACCAAGATGATGTCTTCCTCTGGTGTCCATGGCCCTTTCTTCACTCCAATCTTGTCACAACATGGTGGTCTTCCCATCTCAACCTCCTATATATAACGATCTCTTTTTAGAGATTAATGGAATGGTTTGTGGTATGAGCAAAGAGATGTGTTTTGATGATGGTCAGAGAGATATATAGAAGAAGAAAATTTAACCCTTTGAAGTTTCTTTTGCTTGGAAGCTTAGTAAGTTTTTGGGTTTAGAGTAGTTAAGACAAAGCGGTAGAGAGAAGCTTGCGTATATATATAGAGAGAGCAAAGCCGATGAATGATTTAGTAGCTAGCAATAATAATAGAGTAAAGTAATACTACTACAGTAACAATGAAGAGTGGGGTTTTGCTTTCAAAGAGTCAACATGGACAGCAAATGCATTTACTCTTATACTTCAAAGTCAGACCCCTCTCTCTCTCCACCATCACTCATTGCTCTCTCTCTCTAATTAGCTTTCATTTTCCTCTCTAATTAGTCCTTCCATATTAATGCTAAATCGACCATTAATTTGCCTTCACATTTGGATATATATATATATATATTATATATATATATATATGTTCAATTTTATTGGATTTAGTCTTTGTACTATTGAGAGTTATTGTCTTCAGTAAAACATGCATAAACAAGTGCGGGCTATAGGCAAAGACAGTGACATAAACTATGGATTAGGCTATCAATGACACATTCAAAGGTCTACTTCATTTGTCAAATTATCTGTCAGTCATGCAACAGAACTTGTAAAGACACATCAGACGGATAAAGACACAATGAACATAAAGCACAACAAACAGCACTAGCGGCCAAGGAATCAAGGATACTATCAGACAAGACCGCTTAGGAATCAGTTGTGCTTCTACAGTAGAAAGCCATGAAATTACAAGACCCAGTGTTATCGTTGTCAAGCCAGACTGTACCAAATCAGACGCTACATGGACTACTACCCTGATAAAGAACACAACAACCGAGCTTGGGTTAGAAAAGATCTATTGTACTGCTTCTCATAATAAATAGAAGCGATCTAAAAGCTGTAGCTGATACTCAAGCAGTGGAGTTGACATATTTATGTGCTCAAACAGAAGTGGCTTTTTAAGTCTAGAGACGAGACTCAACCAGAAGTAGCTATGAAGAGTTCTAACTGAGCGATATTTTGACAGCGGGTATTCCAGTCATATGATATGCAGTAAAGATGAGCTGTTAAATTATGAGGAGATCAACACTCGTAAAGTAACATTTGGAGGATGAGCCAAAGGCAAAATCAAGGGAAATGTGAAACTAGTGGGTTGAGTAAACCAAGTCTCCAAAATATGTATTTCGTTGAAGGTTTGACTGCTAATCTGATTAGCATAAGCCAACTATGTGATGAAGGGTTGGCTATTGTTACCTTCACGAAAACAGACTGCCAAGAAGTAGATGAAGCTGGTCGAGTAATGCTGAGAGGAATCAGGTCAAGCAATAACTTCTACATGTGGCGACAACATGACAGATGCCTCATAGCTATGAAAATAAGTCAACTGGAGTTATGGCAAGGAAACTTGGACACATCAATATCATAACACTAATAAAACTTGCTAATCAAAAACTCATCAGAGGAATCCCCAAGTTGAAGACCGAAAAAATGTTTGTCTGTGGACCATGCGCAAAGGACAAACATGTTAAGGTTCACCACAAAGTTATACAAGCTATACTCTCAAAGAAAGCTCTAAACTTATTGCACATGGATCTTATGGGACCGATTCAAGTAGAAAGTCTGTCTGGGAAGAAATATATCGTAGTAATTGTGGATGATTTTACAAGATTCACTTGGGTGAGGTTCTTACGTGAGAAGTCAGAAGGGATAAAACATCATTACTCAACACCAAGAACACCTCAACATAATTGTGTGGTCGAGAGGAAGAGTTGAACACTACAGGAAATGACTCGTGTAATGTTGCATGCAAATCAATTTGCTAAGCACTTTTGGGATGAAGCTGTCAGTACAGCCTGTTACATTGTAAACAGGGTGTATGTTTGGAAAGGAACCTCAATGACACCATACGAAATATGGAAGGGAAAAACTCTAAGTGTGAGCTATTTTCATGTGTTTGGATGTGTCTGCTATATTTTAAACGACGAAGACTAGCTCGGGAATTTTGATGCAAAGAGTGATGAGGGGATGTTTCTGACTACTCAACCACCAATACTGCTTATCGAGTATTCAATAAAAAAACCAAGACAATCATGGAAACCGTGAATGTTGTGTTTGATGATGCAGGATATCAACCAGAAGGGATATTTTTGACCCCTGTCCAAATGACTGATGATCAACCACTTGAGACTTAGAAGAAAGCTAGTGTGACTGACGAGTCAATATCAGACACGGACACAGGAGCTCGACAACGTGTTCACAAGAACCACTCAAAAAAGGATGTGATTGGTGATTTACATGGAAACAGGGTTATGATAGGCTTAGAATTTAATCCTAAAATAGCACTGCAGAGAACAGATCAATGTAGCACAGTATTGGGTATCGAATCCACA
>OVBE01009079.1:0-16431 GCA_900406425.1 Iberis pinnata | reverse complement strand
TGTGCAAAAATATGGAAAATCTCCAAATTTCTCGCAGGAGGCTGAATTGGTCGGTCTAGAGTTGGATTGATCGGTCTGGGTGGTCCGGGTTGGTCCGGACCGATCGGTCCAGCCTTGAACCGATCGGTCTGAGTTTTCTGATTTTTCCAGGGACTTTGGACCGATCGGTCCAGCTTGGACCGATCGGTCTGTCTTGCACCTGCTTCATCTGGGAGGCAGCTTGACCAGTTTTCAGTTAAATAGCCATAACTTTTGATTTCATCAATGGATCGACTTCAAACCACTTTCATATGAAAGCTAACTCACGTGGCTATCTTTTGTCAAAATTTCAGCTTCATCCATCAGTGGGAACATCTTCAAATGTTTGAAATAGCCAGACCTTTCTGCCGAATTCTGCACCTGAATATGCCAATTTTCATCCAAAACGTCCCGAACACCTAGAAACTTGTAAAATAACCAATTTTTCCGAGAAAATCTCGGATAACGTTAAATAGAAAGCATAAATGCTTACTATAAAGCATTAAAACCGAGTAATATCACATCGTCGCCGCTGTAGCCGTCCACCGCGTCGTCACTGGAATTGTCTTTAGGTTTCTGATGTTTCGAGGGACCGGCTTGAGCATCTTCAACAGCCTTGCGCTTACCGTTGTTGTTGTCCATCTGTTGAGTTAAAAAAAAATTGCAAAGACTATAAGTAAGTGGGAAGTCGGAAAAAAAGGTGATGGAGAAATGGGAGTTGTGTTATTCGGAAGTACCTTTAGGAATTGAGGAGATGGATGATCAAGTGTAGACTGGGGGGTTTATATGCATAAGGAACGAGGAAAGCCAACAGACGCGACTTTTGTTGGACGGATGAATAGTTTTTTAGAAGTTGACACTAATGGACCTTGAAAAAGGCCCATATTCCATATGGACATTTACATTATACCGTGGTCGAAATACAGATTAAGTTGGAATCCATATGGATAGCGTACCAATGTGCACTGATATGGGACGATTAATCGAAATGTAGGCCACGAGTAATCGTTGAACATTGTGACGTGTAAACATGACAGGTTTATAGACCGTTATTGTTGGAATAAAAATAGTACTAAGAAATCAAGAAAGTACTATAGCAAGGGAAATGGGTTTTAATGATGATTCGATTGGGAGAACTGCGCAGTACCTTATAAGTAATGATGATTCGAGATAAAGTGTGTCAGGTCGTAGCGTTAATGGGGTACGCGGTCTTCGATCTTTGGGACGCGTGGTTGAAAAAGTGGGTTAGTTCTACATAATACAAGTGGAAAATGAGTTTGAGAATAAGGAATTAATATAAAAAATAGTGAGAAAATATTAATATTACTAAGAAATAGTAAGTGTCTCAGCGAGATGGAAGTAGTTGGTCGTTTGTATTACAGTTAAATTGAAGCTATGTGTACACCTTTGTGGACCTGGATGGTGAAGTGAACGTACATTTGGAGTGAACGTCTCGAATTTAGAATGACAGTTGGATGTATGTAAATGTTCACGTACATTTACTTACATGTATCGGTACGTATACATGTTGATGGATGAGAGTAAGGAATTAATATTAGAAAATGGAGAGAGTAATAAGTGGGGCTGAATAAAACGTCGCGGTTGTAAGCTAACTTCAAGGTCGGAGAAGAAACTTAATGGTTCGTATATGGACATGAACATGCCGAATGTACGCACATGTAAACGTACACGTGGACAGAACCGGATGTACATACGAGTGAAGTGATCGATTGCAGAATGCACGTTCAACGTGCGTACATGTTCATCGAATAATGCACGTACATGTACCTTGAAGGTGGATTGTAAAGGGATCGAGGGTAGAATGTACGTAAGGCTTTAATATTTTGTAAAGCTTGTACATGGACCTTGAAGGTGAATTGTAGAATGCACGTGCGTGCAGAATGTACGTTCATATGCACGTACACGAGTAGAATACAGAAGGTACGTACATGTTCATTTAGAATGACAGTTGGATGTATGTAAATGTTCACGTACATGTACTTACATGTATCGGTACGTATACATGTTGATGGATGAATTAATATTAGAAAATAGAGAGAGTAATAAATGGGGCTGAATAAAACGTCAAGGTTGTAAGCTAACTTCAATGTCAGAGATGAAACTTAATGGTTCGTATATGGACATGAACATGCCGAATGTACACACATGTAAACGTACACGTGGACAGAACAGGATGTACATATGAGTGAAGTGATCGATTGCATAATGTACCTTGAATATGGATTGTTAACGGATCGAGTGTAGAATGTACACATGGCTTAAATATTTTGTAAAGCTTGTACATGGACCTTGAAGGTGGATTGTAGAATGGACGTACGTGCAGAATGTACGTTAATGTGCACGTACACGAGTAGAATACAGAAGGTACGTACATGTTCATTGTAGAAGGTACGTATAGTATCGAATAGAATACGAAATGTACGTTCATGTGTACGTGCACGAGTAGAATACAGAAGGTACGTACATATGCACGTTTAGTGTAAAGGTATGAAAATTAAGTAAACAGTTGATATAAGAGTTAAATGTTCAATTGACATAGTTTTCGTCCATGTCGGACAGCGTACATAAATTGGAAACATAGGGAGAACTTATAAAGTTAGGGCGAGTGGAGTACGATACCCTTGTACACATCCATTGCATACTGGCGCCTGAAATTATGTACGTCTTTGTGGGTCACCTTCGCGATATGGTTGTGCACATCTCCGTACAAGTGAAGCTCCAGAAATTTTATTGAGAAAGGTCCACAGCCACCTCCAGCTTTGTTCTGGTAAACACCATTGATCCTCTTGTAGACGTAAGGGCGAAACCGGAGCAATTTCGGGAGCCCACCTCCACACAAGGAAAACACAAGGTAAGGGAGCATATCCACGAGGGGAGCCATCAGTTCTTTAACTTTAGCATCCTTGAAGAGGTCGATATTTGAGTCAAATATCTCAATCATCCAAAGCTTTAGATTAATCACCAGACCCACCCAATGCTTATCACCCCAGATCATGGGCACGTAGAGGGTCTACACATCAGTCAACCATTGCGCACCCGGTTGTAAGACGTGCCTAGATAACTTTTCACCAAAACAGAACTTTTCCTTATCCTTGGCAGCATTGAAGCTGTGGTACTTCTCCTTCATGTGGGTAATAAAGTAAATATCCAAGAAGGCTGACCGCTCTTCTTGCAAGATATCAAAATGTTGTGCTCCAAGCTGTTCCAGCAATACTTGCATGTGCTGGAAAAAAACATACGGTGATGCGACGATGTACACGAAGCGATATTAGCAATTGCAAATAACTGCGAAAAACTCACAACATTTGAGACCCACTGTCCTTGTTTAGATAATTGAAGCAGGAATGTGTTGTTGAATGCCACATTCGTACATGTCATGTGTGACCTGTAAGGTTACAATAAAACGGACGCGTACAATAACGTTAGTGTATTCAAAATATAAGCACGGACAGTGTAAGTTACCTTTTCGGGTCTGCGAGCAACATCATGTGGAAGTCAGCAAACAGTGCCATATCAACTTGAGGTAGCAATCCCTGCTCAGCTAATTCCTGGGTTGATTGTTGTCTGAATCTTTCATGAAGAGAGTCAACCAGCTCCTTCAAACCAGGAGTGTTTAGTGGGACATAGTCATCTTCATTTGCGAGATCTGGATAACTGTCAGCATCGACTAGTTTTTGCGTGGATGATCCTTCGTTCATCTGCAAGAAAAAAGATATCTCATATGTGAGATGGATGTCCATAGTTATAGCTAGTAAAGTAAAAAGCCTCCGATTTAGGCAGTTGGGTGCAAATGATATCAAGTTCTTCAATATGTTCTTTAACCTATATTCGATGGCGAGAATCGGTTATTTGATAGTTGGAATTTAATATGTTTGGGGAAAACAGTACGACATACCTCTAGTCCGCTATCCTGTTGAGTAAGCTTATCCGTTTGAACATCGTGTGTGACATCCTACATTGCCAAATACAGTATATGATCAACAAATTTTTGATAAAGAGAAATGTGAAGGGTGACAAAGGGGTACAATTGCAACATTTAAGTTTCTGTCCATGTGGACATTTGTGTTGCATCCAACCAGTGGATGAGTGTGGGCAATAAGATGTGAGAATGTCTACAATGTAAAAAAGAAAGAGTGTATGATTGTACATACCATCTGTTTTTTTGGGGATTCAGTTTGTTTTGTAAGATTGGTTTCCTATTGTTCCGGTGATTGTGGTGTATCATCCTTGCAAACAGGTAACACACACTGTAAACGAATAGTATGTTGTGGAAACCTATTTACTTGGGCTGCACATGGCGTACCTCCAAGTAAACAATGCCCTCCATTTTCTGATTGGTGCTTTCCATATGTACAGCAGCTTGTTATGTAGGCTGCGCAGTTAGGAACTTTCAATAGACTAGATATTTGCATAGTAGGGGAATATCTTCGTCCTAAACAACTAATGTACTTACAACTGAATCCATTGTAACAGCAGTATCAACTACAGCATCCACCTGCATCATTTCCTTCTTTTGAGCCTCCTCAACTGGCTCAACTACAACATCCACCTGAAAACAGACGCAATTAAGTGGGTACAGGAATAGTAAAACGATTGGGATGTACAGGTCAACGTAGTCAATATCTTCGTCCTAAACAACTAATGTACTTAGTTGTGAATCCATTGTAACAACAGTATCAACTACAGCATCCACCTGCATCATTTCCTTCTTTTGAGCCTCCTCAACTGGCTCAACTACAACATCCACCTGAAAACAGACGCAATTAAGTGGGTACAGGAATAGTAAAACGATTGGGATGTACAGGTCAACGTAGTCAATATCTTCGTCCTAAACAACTAATGTACTTAGTTGTGAATCCATTGTAACAACAGTATCAACTACAGCATCCACCTGCATCATTTCCTTCTTTTGAGCCTCCTCAACTGGCTCAACTACAGCATCCACCTGAAAACAGACGCAAGTAAGTGGGTACAGGAATAGTAAAACGATTGGGATGTACAGGTAAATGTAGGCAACATACTTTGGCACTTTGTTGTACATTGACAACTCCTTCCATCTGGACATCGGTGTCAGCAACTGTATGTGCACGGTCATGGAGAAGGTCGTCCATCTCGCCATATGTACGGCATGTTGCCCTAGATGCTGCACCAAACGTAAGACCTGAATATGGATTACAATAAAGTGCACTGTCAGTATATGTTTGGGAAAACCCTATTATACCTCTGTTTCCAATCTAATTGAAGCAACAATGGCACCAGCAGGTCCATAGGAAGTCCAGTCCACAACATTCTCCTGACCAAACTCAAGTTCAGAATAATTACCATCATCAGCGGATGATTTATGAGTTCGATCCTTAACATTTGTGCGCGGGACCCGTCTCTTACTCCCACTACGCATGTAAGCAAAACTTCTCATTCTCTTGAAGGAAGTGAAGTCTTCTCCAATCTTCCTAATTTGACGTTGATTTCTTTGATGCTTGACAACAACTGCGCTTTCATTTCATCAAAATATCCTTCCATCCATTCCTTAATACCATAAAACTCAGCTCGTCCACTGGTTCCAGCTTCCTTATGCAACCTGACAGACCCAGACCTGGCTGGTTTGCTTGCACCCTTGCCCTTTCGTGGGTGCAAACTACTACGTTGTGATGTACACGGGTCATCATCAGTTTTGGGGGAGGGGGGGGACACCTTTTGGGTCACAACCTCAACCTCAAGAGAAGACTTTGGCTGAGTAGAGTCTCCCCCACCCCAATTGGTTTTAAGGAAAACGTGACCATCGCTGATTAGTTTCTCCATGTACATGACCTTCTTATCCCTCACCTCATCATCTATCTCGCCATACCCATCACGTACCCAACCCTCATCAGGAACCATAGTTCCAATAACAGATAGTTACAACGAATTCCAACAGGGGTCTGTTAACTTTCGCAAAAAATGGGAATGAAACAAACTGAAGAAGGAAATCAGATGAGACTTACCTTGGTGCTATTCTCAAGCTCCAAAACATCGTTCAAAATAATGTGAGGAACCTTTGGAAGATTTACCGATGTGGTGTCCTTTATACAACAATCTTCTGTATGTATTTTTTTATAAAGGCCACTAATTTATTAGTAAGCCAGGAGTTGCAGAACCAAGGGGAAACCTTGTAACCGTATAGACTTCTTCTTAAGCTGTTGGCAGAAGTTTGATTCTCATTTTTTCCTCCTCCTTTCTTAGGGATCATACCTCTAACAGTCACGAAAAATGATTCTCTACCCCAAGGAAATGTCATAAAAGATTCGACATCCTCCACCATCTCAACATACCTAGGCGTGGGTCGACCAACCTGATGGGTTGCAATAAGTACACCATCCACAATAAGCAATAACGCAATGCGCAATTTGCGCCATCCAGGAGTTTCTGCAACTGGATCGAGCAGCCTGCTGATGTCGTCCAGAGTTGCTTTAGGGTCACCTCCAATCAGACGCGACCAATACTGATCCACTGTGGCAACAGAGTTATCTCTGCAGTCAGATTCATAGCCATCCGGGTAACTGCCACATGACATGCCGGTTATTTTTGCAAACTCGAGCAACGAAAATCGAAGAGGTTGTCCACCAAAAACTGTCCATAGTTCGTACTTTCTCTTCGTCACTACTTGACGGCACAATAACGCGTGTACCAGTTTCGAAGCCATAGGACAATGAGATAGAGGAATGTCAAAAAGTTTCCCAAACGGGGACTTCAAAATCATCTGTAGTTCCGGTGTACCGTGCAATTTAACGACAATCAAGGCAAGGTAATCCAGTTTAGAATAAATGTTTAACCTAGATTTTGGATAGTGGTCCGTCGCAAACAATCGTCTGGGCAGCTTAGGGCTGAAGTCATCGACGACCGTAACGATTTTTTTTCCTGCCATATTCAACTGACTTTTACTCTCGCGTCGGAATCTGTAGAAAAATTTGATATCGTTTGCGAGCTGAGATAAAATTTGAAATCTTTCGCAAAAGAAGGTGGGTTTTTTTGAATTGTTACAGTTTCTTAGATTTTGGACTTTTCTTTTTTCTATGATTAACAAGGTAAAGGTAACTTTTTCTCTTTTTGATAAAAGAAAATCAGAAATCATTCGAAAATGCTAAACCCACTCGCACCAAGAAATGGAGGGGCCCACAGTGAGGGTAAAAGAGTAAGTTAGGGAAACTAAGTCCACCTAAATCAGAAAGTCCACTATTGTGAAAATAGTTAAGGTTTGTATACACCATAGTGTAATTGTTTCTTAAATTATTATGTATTTAATAAATTATAATCTATAATTTATCTAATAAAACATAACATTTCAGTGTGTAAAATTATATTTATAGAAAAAAATATGTCTAAATTATTTTTTACTTAATTAAGTTGTTAAATTAAAAATTTATACATTTTTATTTTAATATTTACATAATCTAACTATAAATATAGTGTCTGTGGACTAACTCGGTAAACCAAAAAATCCACGAGCGCGGCTTGGACAATATATAAGTTGTCCGCGGATTTTGCGGATAAACCCGTCACGGATCAAAAAAATTATACCCGTTGCAGGGCGGGCCAAATGGACGGGGACCTACACAACCATGATATACTTAATTTGTATTATATAGCAAAAAAAACATAATCAATTATGAAGATAGTCTAAGAAGGTAATGAATTTGACTTTGTTTTTTTCTTTCTTTTTTGCTGTAGGTGAGTTATCTAGAATTATATAGAAAATTAAATCCAAAACTAAAAAAAATTACGACCCCAAAAATTTGGAGATCAGTCATCGTTGAACCGGTCTAGATAGTCTTAATACCGGGTCACTATTTTTTTGAGAGAATAAGTGAGTGAATAAGTACTTCTCAAGTAACTGCTTTATTTTTTCTTGACAGGGGAGGCATTCTTGATGGACGAGGCTCTTCTTCTTCTAAGGTAATTGTTGTGTCTTGATGGACGAGGCACTCATCTGTTGGACGAGGCTCTTTTTTTTCTCAGGTGATTGTTTTGTCTTGATGGACAAGGATCTTCTTAGGTGATTGATGTGTCTTGATGGATGAGGCTCTTCTGATGGACGAGGCTCTTCTTAGGTGATTGATGTGTCTTGATGGACGAGGCTCTTCTGATGGACAAAGCTCTTCTGATAGATGAACCTCTTCTTAGGTGATTGATGTGTGTCTCGATGGACGAGGCTCTGATAGTAAGATTTTATCGTGTTGTTTATACTTCAGTTCCCTATGTATTATCATTGTTATCAATCCAAATCAAGAAGATTAAAGCACTAAAACCTAGGAGAATTATGCATAGTCTAAGCCAAATAAGATAACTGATTTAAANAAAAAAAAAAAAAAAAAAAAAGTCAAATAAGCAAAAGTCAACAATTATAATGCAAAAGTCAACTGTATATGGAAATGTAAATCAAAGTAAAGACTAAGCAAATGGGCAAAAGTAATTGACTTGGGTGATTAAACGATGTTTTATGATGCTAATACTCATATTCTAGTGCTAATCATTAGTCTAGAATTCCCTTAACTAGACTAATTCACTCTCATGGCACTAATCTCTCTCTTAATCATGCAGCTAAAAACAATATCTTGGATAATTACATAATAAGAGACAATAAGATCTAATTCATGATAAACCACTAAACTAACTAAAAATAATCTCTTAGATAGTATATGCCGCAATCAGGTTTTAGCCCAAATATATTCACTGCAAGTGCACAACATATGCAGTAGTATATGAGAGATCGAATCCACGAAGACCAAGAACGTACGACTCTCAGTTAAAAATCAAATCAAGCTAAAAACAGATTTAAAATGGGAAAATTGCCATTTAATTCGTGAAGTTCCCCAAAAACGCCAAAATAACCTTGAACTATCACGAAAGCCAAATTAACCCCCAACTATGTTTGACTAAGCCAAATTAATATCATTATTTTGTTGACTAAGCCAATTTAGAGATGACATTATCTCAGTTAACGGACGTCCGTTAGTTTCTCGTTAACCCTAAACGATGTCGTTTTCAAATTATAACAAACGACGTCGTTTTGTCAAGAAAAATTCCAGAAAAAATCCAAACTTTTAAATTTAATCCATAAAACCATCAACTTTTTATTAGGCAATTTTAATCTCAAACTTTATAACATATGTCATTTTAATCCTAAACTATGATTGACTGAACCGAATTAGACTCTAACAAATCTTCAGAGTTGTAACATTATTTAGTCTCGTGTAGCCATTGGACATGTCATACCGAATCAATTAGTAGATAAGTGTATTCAACATTCACTTATGACTCAAAGAGAAGATGTGGGTTTGAGTTGGGCTTACATGATTGAGCATGGAAAGGGAAACCCAACCTGCAATATTACCTTTGTCTTAGGATTTAATCGTATCTCTAGCTCTGTAAACGACATCGAATGATCATATATGAAATTAGGAGAGTAACGTCTCTGATCTGCTAAATTTTTCATCCTTTGTTCATCTCCAACCTCCTATTTCTTCTGATTTTTCTCTCATTTTTTCAGATTTCTCATCTCCTTTTGTTCTCTTGAGAATCTGTGATTTTCAATATTATCACATTCATCTATTGATGATTCTTAATTACAAGTATCTTCATACGATTTGAAAGACTTTTTTCTTACACTATAATCCTCATGGTTTGAATAAAGTTTACTGACGATTTAATAATTGTCGAATAACGAGAATTAGGAAAGATAAAATATGTGTCTGAAGAAGCTTTTACTATTGCACATCACAATAAAACCAATAAAAGCTAAAAATAATGTGTCTGAAGAAGCTTTTACCATTGTACATCTTATAGACCTTACATTTTACATGGTCTTACCGCCTTCGTTAAAGATGAAAAAACCTTAAGTTTAACGGTGTTAAAAGGAATTAAAATTTGACTAATTTGGAATCTAATTATGGTCGGTCAATCATAATTTAAGATTAAAATGGCATATGTTAGAAAGTTTGAGATTAAAATAGTCTGATAAAAAGTTGGAGGTTTTTATGGCCAAAATTTGAAAGTTTGGGTTTTTTCTGGCATTTTTCTCAACAAAACGACGTCATTTGTTATAATTTGAAAACGACGTCGTTTAAGGTTAACGAGAAACTAACGGATGTCCATTAACTGAGATAACGTCATCACTAATTTGGCTTAGTCAAACATAGTCGGGGTTTAATTTGGCTTTCGTGATAGTTCAAGGTTATTTTGGCGTTTCTGGGTAACTTCACGAATTAAATGGCAATTTTCCCGATTTAAAACGATGATTATGATTCAAAAATTAAAATAACGATAAATTAAAAACGGTTGTAAAACAAATAACCAAAAGGCTAGGTAATAGGGAAATCCATAGGTGTTCAGGTTAAAGGTCAATGTTAACATGCAAGATTTTCTTTGAAAATAGTTCCCAACTCGAAAGAAAGATAGACTAATTTTCTCCCGAAGTATTAGATCCCTATGTTTAAATTACTAAAGACAAACTAACACCGTATTTAGATGATTTAAACATGCAATTCAATTCATATTTGATATGTTCATAAGCCCCTAAGACAATACTCCCGCAAGCAAAGACACTTACTCATCTAGATTAGATCAGACTTCTAAAACAAATCCCTTTGTGTTTATAATTCTAAGATCAATGAACTAGTTAGCTACTATAATTCATGCAATAAGAGCGGATCTAGACTGAGAACCTAACAATTTTTATCTATTCTATCAAACCCTAACATTCAACCTGGTTTCCTTGGGAGAAACCCTAAAACCTAACAAGTAGATTACTCAGACATGATAACAAGAACATAAATCATAGAAAGAGTAAACATTGCAGCAAATTAAAAACAAAATTGTATATATGATGAAATCAGAGTTCAGAAATCCTCTCGGATACAGAAGTATATCTCTTCTCTCTGAAAAGCTCTATAAATCTAATGTGTTCTCTGTTCTAAATTAGCCAACGGGCTTTTATAGTTTCTAAAATAAATGGAAAATAAAAACGCAATAAAACTAATAATAAGCCTTAAGGAGGAATGCGTCTTTTTGCTTAAAATCACTCATCTTCGTGTAAAGGTATCGATCGATCCATGCTAGGATCGATCGATTTGTGCATCAAAGGGGATCATTCGATCCAGGTGGGATCGATCGATCTGAATTTCTGTAGGTTCTCCAGGAGTTTGGATCGATCGATCCATGCTAGGATCAATCAATCTCTTCATACTTGCACGTTTGGATCGATCCTTCCGTCTTCGTTTAGTCCATTTGCACCAAAATTCTTATGAAAACACCTAAACACCTAAAATCCTGAAAAAATGCTAAAAACACAAGGAAAACACTAGGTAATGTCAAATAGCAAGCATAAATACCCACTATAAAGTGTTAAAACCGAGTGATATCAGTATCATTTAGCAAACAATAGTTAGTTCATGAATTTCATCAAATACCTTTCACGTACAATTCATCATATGATCTAAACTTGAATGACCAAGAAAAATTGAGCATTAAGCACATCTATTGGATGAAGATTTAAGCTATTAAACTCCTAAGCATCATATTCAATCACCTAATCACCTTAATCTACCTAACTCATTTGCTTATGAATGAACTACTCACTAACCATTTATAAAACACAAGTTCTAGTGAAGAAAATGTGTAGAATCATGATTAGAAACATAAAATAGAAGAAGATTATCAATCAAAGCAAAGATCAAACTTCAATATAAAACCAAGATTCAAAAATGTTTACAAAGATATTCTTAAAAAGGAAAAGAACTTATAACATAAAACTTAGTCTCCAAAATTAGGTCTAAAAACATATTATAGTATCCTTGAAATGGAATTGGTTTAACCCAAAACAATAGGGTTAACCAATGTGAAAATGGGTTTAGACCAAAAAGAGAAGTCAACATGTTGACTAAATTGACTTGGGATCGGATTGGCTAAACCGACCTGCCAACCGATCTCGGTCTCTGGTAAGTGCAAAATCATTTGGATCGGTTTGGCTTGGTCGATCCACCATAACGATCCATGCTCCTGGTTTTTGCTAATCTTGAAGATCGGTTTGATTAAACCAATCCATGTAACCGATCCAGGCTCTTGACTTTTCCAAGTCTTCATATCGGTTTGATTCAACCAATCTGGCAAGTCGATCCTACTCTGTTTTCACCTTTTTCTTGAATCTTTTGAGCTCCTTGATACATGCTTTTGGTTCCTCCAATTCTAACACCTAATGAGATAGAATGCTATGTAAATATATGTTAAACGAACCTATATGCATATGAATCTACCTAGAATGCATGCTAAATACGAGCTAAAGTGCATCAAAATCATAACACATCAGGCTCTTTTCATAGACGAGGCTCTTCTTAGGTGTGTCTTGATGGACGAGACACTCTTGATGGACGAGGCTCTTCTTTTTCTCAGGTGATTGATTCTTCTATATCGTTGATGATTGTTTTTTTTATCGTTGTTACTATTCTGTCTAATCTTTCTCTCCCTTTTTCTCGACCTTTTATTCGTGAGATGGTCTCCTTCTATTTATAGTAAGTGTTTTCAAATTATGATCTAGAGTAACCAATACACTTTCAGATCCGTGTATTTTCGTTCGGGGTACCATCTAGTCAATCATGGATCGTCAGATTGGATCGAAAATTAGCCTCTCAATTGGGACTCGACCAAAGTGTCAACCCAAACCCAACAGTTATGTGCCAAAACAATATCGTTTGTAGTACATAATCTTGAACGACAATTATTGTTGCAATGTTATATTTTTGTTCTTCCAATTGTTGCTATTGGAATAAGCAGCAATTGTTGGTGCCATAAAGTAATTGTTTTTGTAACACACCATCTTTCAGTAACTGTGATAAATAAGGAGCTATAATCAGGCCTAGTCTTGAGCTTGTATATAGTCATCTAATCTTTTGACTAATTTCGACAAAGTGTAACAACTTTTATAGGTACTAAAACTGATTCATGATAAAAACAAATATTTCACATCGAAAAGTTAACTAAAACTGATTAATATTTAAGATAGGCCAAGTTCTAATTAGTATGACTATGAGACGATAGTACTCAATTAAAAAACCGTGCAATTTTTTATGGCTTATGTTGAGTTCGAAAGTAGCGGTCCATAACGCACATGTTGAGTTCGAAAGTAGCGGTCCATGTACAATGTACTGAGGAGGTGATTACACATTCACTCCACTTAAACTCTCTTGATTAATTTTTAACCCATTTTAATTAGCTGACCAAGAACTTATTTTCTTTATAACTATCTGCATCAACAGAATTTGATGTATATAGATGAACATTTAACCATTTTAACTATTAAAAAAACTACAAATTGTTTAACAAAACCTCTAATAATAGATGGTTGTTTGTGTGAACATTTGATTAAACTTAAAAGTACCATACTAACTGATCTTATGCATTTTACTATTCAATAACTCAAAAAAAACAAACTTCCCCTCTCTTTCTCTCATTATATATAAGTATGAACTTAACCCATATTTACTTATAATTGTGATCCTACTAAATTTGATATGAGACAAGAACATGTCTCTAGTATAATTCTTCCTTCTATCTTCTACTGTAGTGTATCTAAATTTTGAATCACCAGCATAATACCTAATAATAACCCTGCAACAAACAAGAAACAAGGTCCTAACTAAGAAGATCAAGCCATGGATAAATGATAAGTATCAACTAAGGAAATGACTTTACCTTCTCTTCTTCATCAAAAGACTCTTTCGCCGAGATCGATCATCGCTGCAAATCAAATACAATCGGAGTTATGAGTTTCTTGTCATTGAATTAACATGAAGCAGCAGTAACAAGTTTGTAATAGCATCAATATGATTGGTTTTTTCATACAGTTCATACAAGCTACTGATCAATGTAGCTTAATCAAAGAGCACACCTTTGCTGGAGAATTGGATACTTTGAAGCAATCAGCATTCAATCCAACAAGACACAATCCAGGTGAAATTACCTATCAATCATCACAAAGATTATAATCTCATGATTCTATACATTGAAAACAAGAGACTAAAAAGCATAATGTTCCTGTGAGGCAATTCGTCGAACACTTAGTGACTTACATCAACATATTTCTGTACGGTTTTGGTTCTTCTTCGTGGCCGACGAGATGGTCTATTCCCACTCATGCTAAACAAGTCTTCTTCGATTTCATCTTTAGAAAGAGCCACCCAAAGCCTGTGATTCTCTTTCGTTACCTCAACGCCGCCTAATCCAGGAGTATCCGCCGGAATTCCTCTCTGTCTGTTTGATTTAGGTTCCATTCCTCCGCCTGATTTCTGATTTTTCACCTCCGAAGCTCCTCCGCCGCACACCTCCGCGGAAAATACGCCGTTTCCCCTCTTTAAACCACCACAAACCTTCCTCGGCCGCAAGTTCCAAGTCCTCTTCACCTCCTCCTCCTCCTCTTCCTCTTCCACTTCCGCTTCTTCTCCTTCTTTCACCGGAACTTCTTCTCTCTGCGGTTGAATCGCATCGGATTTTAGCCTCTTCGGGTAATCGTTCTCCGATGACGGAGCAAAAGGAGAGAAGGAGAGTCGTGGCTGACGACTAGACCGTGAAGCCACCACACGATTCACAATAGCCACAGTGTCCAACGACGGAGACGCAGTCCTCTCCGATTTAGGGTCAAAATCAGTCATAGCAGAGACTTGTGACCCACGGGTGAGAGAAGAGAAGCCATTGAGAGACTTTGAATTCGCCGGAGCAGTAGACATCGGAAAGAGATTAATGACACCAGAGAGATCACAAACCCTAAAACGTAGAGAAGAGAGAGATTTTTGAAAGATTAAACGAAAGAGATTTACGGAAACGAGTGCATGCGTAAGTTTTCTTCTAATTATGTTTTTTATATATTTTCTTTGATTTTTCTTCTTTCTTTTAACTCTTTCTTCTAATTAAATTCTTTGTTTTTTCTGCCGGCTAAATACTTATAAGAATATTTATTTGTGGTCTTATTATTATTGAAAACCGAGAAGGATTATAATACGAGAAAACCAAAACATATAGGCAAATAAAATCTGCAAAATTCTATTATCGAAACTCGAATTATTAGGGATATAAACTCGATATTTACGAAAAATAAGAAAGTACATAAAAAAAACAAATAAGCAACAAGCCAAGCAAAAATTTAGTAAGAAAATGGACAAGAAAAAGACTCACAATAAGAACTCGAATATGCAAAACTCTGAAACATACGAGAAAACTCCAAAAAAACTGCAAGCTCCGGAAGCAAAGCAAAAGGAAAATAATGTCTGAAATTCTTCTAAAATTTCATTAAACTACATCTTGGATAAAGAAATGAAGACCATTAAAACAGACATTAGGACCCTAGACCACAGTAGGAACGCCAAAAAGAAGTCAGAAGAAAGCGAGGACAATGCTCAAGAAAGAACAAACCGGGAACCGTCAATAATGACTCGCCAAAGAAAGAATAGGTCAGACAATACTAGTAGAGAGAAGGAGAGATAACCTCTTGCATAACCAGCCAACATCTAAAAACGCCGACAAACGATCGAAGACTGAAGAGGAACATGAGTAAAGCAGAACCAAACGCAAACACCAAAGAGCAAAAAGCAAATGAAACCTGGAACAAGAGAGAACCACCGCACCTAACCAAGCCCAAACTAAGCCCTCACCCAAAACACAAAAGATAGACTCGATAAATCTTCACAAACCAATGTCCAACAAAACCTCGTCGAGGAGCTAAAACCAAATATACGTCTATCGAAACCCTAGAAGCAGAGGTTAGGAGAACTTACATAAGCATAAGCTACCGGAAAAAGGAGCACGAGCCAGCCGCGCGCTAACCCAACAAACTACAACCAATGATATCGTTGGAACAGACCGTCAAATGAGAAAATCAAACACAGCGAAGAACAAGAAAAACTGGCCGAAAAAGAAGGGAGCCCGAGAAGATGATATAACCGTAGGCTATAAAGGTCCCGTGACCGCTTCATCAACGACAAAACCCTCCTACTGAAGCCAACTCCCAAGCTCCACACCACTGGCTTGGAAATCTTAACCGAAAGCCCGCAACAACCAACACTTAGAAACGACTACGACCATAATACGACAAGAAAAAACCAGAGAGGAGGCGGCAGCGGCGAGGGTCCAATCTCATCGCCCAGCACAACAAAATAGATCTAATGTTCGTTCAGCAGTGGAAAAGAGAAAGAAGCAATGCGTCTTTTTCTTAACTTATACTTAGCTCAAATACTTATAAAAATTACATAAATTGCTAAATTACATACTTTCAACGAAATTAGAGGATATATTCAAATAAAGCATTTTTTAATATGAAACAATTTATTTTTATTGATATAAAAATTTGTAATTATATATATATATATATATATA
>OVBE01009078.1:0-16433 GCA_900406425.1 Iberis pinnata | reverse complement strand
CTAGAAAATAACAAGAAATGTTATGTAAAAATCCTAAAATTCTAGTGTTATCAGCTGCCTATTTATCTTCGGAAATTTTTCCTGCAAGGATGTGTTCCTTTATTTCAGTTCGCCAGTCGGGTGTGTCATGTTGGTCCTGTTCAGCTTCGAAGGATACCAGCTCGTCAATGGCGTTAGACATTGCGTTGGTAATGCTTGGTGAGGTTAAGTACTCCATCGGGATAGTCCTTTTTAGCTCGAGCTCATTTGTTGAAGCCAAGTTGGCTAGGGTGTCGGCAAGCGTGTTTTCATTTCGTGGGATCTTGGTTAACTCGAAGCTTTTAAAACAGCTGGCCAGTTCTTGGACCATTTGGTGGTATTGTAGCATCCTCTCGTTTTTTGCTGCGTATTCTCCGCTGAATTGGCTAGTGACGAGCTAGGAATCGCAGAAAGCGTGTATTCGTGAAGCGCCGAGATTCTTCACGAGTCGTAGACCTGCCAGTAGGGCTTCATACTCAGCTTCGTTATTGGATGCCTCAAACTTGATCCTGAAGGCTTGTTCGAGCACCTCGCCAGTTGGTGATTCGAGTCTAACGCCTCCACCCGATCCTTGTTTTCTTCGTGAACCGTCTACGTAAAGATTCCATATGCTTGGTGAAGGTGCGACCTGTGCCTCGGGTGGTATTTCTGCAACAAAATATGCAAGAACCTGAGATTTTGAACATGTTCAATTCCGATACTCTATGTCATATTCACTAAGTTCAACCGCCCATTTGGTCAATCTCCCGGACTGGTTCGGGCTATGAAGGATAGTGCGTAGTGGCTGGTTGCTGAGTACAACGATAGTGTGTGACTGGAAATAAGGATGTAGTTTCCAAGCTGCGGATACTACTGCTAGTGCTATCTTCTTGATCGGTGGATATCGCGTTTCAGCGCCGTTTAGTGACTTGCTGACATAAAAAATCGGCTTTTGTTCCCCCTGGCTTTCCTTGACTAGGACACCGCTAACTGCAGCTTTGGATACTGCAACGTAAAGGTATAGGATCTCGCCGTCTTCTGGCTTTTCGAGTACGGGGGGTGTGGTTAGGTATGCTTTGAGTTCGTCGAATGCGACCTGGCACTTCTCATCCCACTCGAAACATTTTTTTGCTTTGAGTATTTGATAGAACGGCAAGCTCTTATCGGTGGACCGTGAGATGAATATGTTTAGCGCGGCAATACGACATGTGAGATTTTGTACCTATTTCCTCGTACGCGGTGCCGGCATGTTGAGGATAGCTCCAATCTGTTTGGGATTCGCTTCGATCCCTCTTTTGGTGACGACGTACCCTAGGAACTCGCCAGACGTGAATCCGAAGGTGCACTTAGCCGGGTTAAGTTTCATTCCGTATAGATTCAGTGTTTCGAAGCATTTCGCCAAATGGCCGACGTGGTCGTTGGCCTTTGCCGATTTGACAAGCATATCGTCAATATAGACTTCTATTTACCTGCCGATTTCTTCCGCAAACATCTTGTTGACGAGGCGTTGGTACGTTGCTCCTGCATTTTTTAATCCAAAGGGCATTACCTTGTAGAAATAGATTCCTCTGTCTGTAATAAATGCGGTTATCTCCCGATCTCCTTGGTGCATCATGATCTGGTTGTATCCTGAAAAAGCATCCATAAACGTTAGGAGCTCGTTGCCTGATGTAGCCTCGACTAGTCTATCTATGTGAGGTAGGGGAAAGTTGTCCTTGGGACATGCTTTGTTGAGGTCGGTAAAGTCGACGCACACCCGCCATTTGCCGTTCTTCTTTTTAACGACAACAGGATTGGCCAGCCATTCTGGATACTTCACTTTGGCAATTGGGCCAGCCTTCAGGAGTTTCTCTACTTCGTCGTTAACTGCTTGTGATCGTTCTGCTCCGAGTTTACGGCGTTTCTGCTTTATCGGTTTGTAGCTTAGGTCTATGTTTAGTTCGTGGCAGGTGATTGACGGGTCAATTCCTTTCATATCGTCCATGGTCCAAGCGAAGGTTCCTGCATTCTTTTTTAGTAACGTGATCAGCTCGGTCTTGATGGCTTCGTCCAGCTCCTTTCCGATTCATGTGGTTCGATCTGGGTAGTCGGCGCAGATACTGACTTGCTCGATTTTATCTAGCTCTAGTGTGGAGTCGTAGATTGGCGCTGGGCTCGCCATTCTATCCGACACTTGCAATGTTCGATTCTGATGCTCTGTTAGGAAGCAAATCCGAGCTATGCGTTGATTTCCTCTGATCGTCCATGTTTTGTTCTCTGTTGGGAACTTGATGCATTGGTGATAGGTTGATACTGCGTCCTTCATGGAGTAAATTCATGGAGTTCCCAGGATCACATTGAATGCCGAGTCATGTTCCATAACAACAAATTTAACCATTTGGGTGGAGCCTCCGGCCTGGACGGGCAATTTGATTGTACCGGCGGAAGAGACGGTTTCGCCGCTAAATCCCGTGAGTGTCCTGCTACCGCCCTTGATCAGGTCGGCGTTCACTCCCATGTTGTCTAGCATCTTTTTGAAGATGATACAACCGACCTACCTGTGTCGATGAGGATTCTTGCTACCTCCGTTTTTGCAATGACCATCTCGATGACTAGGAAGTCGTTGTGAGGTTGGCTTAGACCTTTCAGGTCGGCATCGCGGAACTCGATTGGTGAAGAGGTTGGCACTATGTCAGTGCGTTCCTTTTGGGCAGTTGCAGCTCGTCGTTCGGAATTTTGGATAGATCGTACGGAGTCGTTCGGAATTACGTTGACTCGCCGTCTAGGTAATGAACCTTCCTTAGCTCGGTCATCAGGGATACGATCTCTCGTTCGGGTTGGAGGTGCCATATCGTCGCTAATATGTGAGCTCTTTTCCCGAATCGTACTGACCTGGTGGGCTTATCCTTATCTTTGTCCTTCATAGATGAATTGTGCCACATGTTTCCACCTCGTCGTCTATCATTGCTCCGGTTCCTGTTGGTATTGATTTCGCCTTCCTGTAACTTTGTTAAGAGGAGGGCTTGCAGGTGTCGGCAATCTTCGGTTTTATGTCCGGTTCGTTTATGGAAGTCACAGTAGGCCTCTGGGTCATTGTCGGAAGGTGGAGGCTGGTCGGCGCGTTTTTTGTTATCCATGATTGCGTAAGTGGCACGTCCTCGCCTATCTCTTGAGTAGTGTTGCCTTGGTTCGCGGGGGATTTCCTCCTTATCTCGGCTAGATCGAGTGCTGTGGTGCTTTTTAGACATTGCGGCATGTTCTTCTTCTATTTCGATGAACTTGTTGGCTCGGTGGAGCGCATCTTCGAGCGTTTGCGGTGGGTTGATGAGTAGCTCATCTTTGAACCTTGACTTAAATCACAATGCATTTCGTAGTGCGGCAATTGCCCCCTCATCGTTGATTACGATACGAGCTACGACTTCCTTGAACCTGTCAATAAAATCTTTCAGTGATTCGTCTTCACGCTGGGATAGATTCCACAGGTCGGTTGTTGACGCTCTCTTCGTGATGTACATTGAGTAATGTTTGACGAATACGGTGGAGAGCTGCTGGAAGGTGTCGATGGTTCCTAGCTCCAGGCGGGAGAACCAATCCAAGCCGAACCTGACAAATTTTCAACAAACAATTGACACAAACCAGCATCTCGTTCTTCATGTGAGAATTGTGCTCGTGCCATGGCAATGGTAAAGACTGTCAGGTATTGGACCGGGTCACTCCTACCCTCGTATCCCGTAAACTTGACTTTTGCAGAGTGTCGAACTAGTATATCGGTGACCTTTCTTGAGAAGGGAGTTCGCTGAGTCTCCTCGATGGCGCGCATGATATCCGGGGCCGAGCTGGTGGCCTGGTGTACCTGCGAGCTCATGATTGCGGATGCTCTGCATCTCGGTATCCTCGGTGGAGCTCCTGAACCTGTTTGTGTTAATGTGGTCTGTGCGCCCTCGATCCCCGCTTGTAGGAGGAGTTTGGTGAGATGCCCCGAACAGGTTCCGGTTAATCGTGCATATGTTTCTCTCTTCCGCGGATGCAGTGATGTCTTCTAGCTGCGCTCTTAGGGTTTGTGACTCTGCTCTCAGCTTGGCGGGGGCTTCTTCTTTGTGGTTGGATGCCGTCTTCTCGGCGTGATCGTCTTTGTTTGTCAGGTCGACGATAGATCCATTTTGTGTCTTGTCGATTGATCCCGTGGTCATTGTTGCTGGTTGTCTTTCTCCTGCAAAGATAAATCGCGAATTTCTTCAAGCAATAGCCCCCACAGTCGGCGCCAACTGTTGAATCAAGACTTAACAATTAGGTTTAGGTCTTAGATTATGTGGATAAAAGCTCAGAAGAATTTCATATATCGTTAAGGAATGATTACATGGGTATTTATAGTGAAAATACAAGCTCAAAACCCTAATTACATCAATTAACCCTAATGGGCCACGAGCTGGAAGGCCCAGCTCGTCAGGTCGGCCCATCTAGGTCTTGCTCTCCTGGACCCTTTTCTCCTCATCAAGTCGACGTCCAACTGGGCCTTGAGTCGAAATAAGCTTTTAGGGTAGGTGTTTCACCGGGTACCAACAACTAACAATAATTAAATCTTTTGGGAGTGAAAAAAAAAACTCATATTTAATTAGATATTCTAAACCTCAGCCTTTTTATCGCTTCATCTCTTATTTTTTTGTTTGAATGATTTACTAGTATTGTAGTCATTGGCTGGTTTTTGTCCAATTTATGTTTTCCTATTGATTTGGATCTAATTTTCGGNTAATTTTCGGAAAAAATTGTTTTTTTTTTTTTTTTTTTTGTTAAAACTTGTATTTTTTTGCTTGTTTTATTTTTAGGCTTTCGATGTTTGTGCTAGATTTGTATCTCATCATAACAACATTTCATATCATCGATTAAGAATCAAAAATCTTTTCTCTCTCCTCCTTTTCTCTCTCTCCTTTCTCTCTCGGATTTCATCACCGCCGAAGGAAGGAGTTTAGAGGAAAGGTACGGGAGCTCAACCCTCGGCGTTTCTCCAGTCGCTCTCCGTGCACCGCGCCCCCGGGGACTCGCCGGTGATGCCAGCGCCGGCGAGTCTCGCCTAGTTCTTTCTTCCGGCCAGTTTCTTCTCAACGGTACTCCTATCTCTTCTATCCCTTTTTCACATCTGTTGCCGAGGTTTCCAGAAGCTTCTAGGTGGGGATCTTCACCGGCCAGTCTAGATCCCTGCGCCTTAGGAAGGAGGACAGTGAAGCGGTGGGACATTAGACCTCAAGGTGTGTGCAGATCTACTCTGCCGGAAAGTTGTTGGGTTCATGTCTGCGGTAGGTGATGCGGGGAAAGTTACTGTCATCAGCCATGCTTCTTTGACGTCCTCCGGCGCTAGATCCTTCCCGGCACACCGGAAACCTAGCTAATACTTTCGACGTTCACTGTGGCGTAATTAATCGACCAGCTTCTCCTCCTGGCTCTCTCGGTCGCAGATGTGGGCTTCGATGGCGCGTCTTGTGTCACAGTAGCCTCGGTCCCTCCGCCGGGCCGCCGGAGTCGCCTCTCCGGTGGGTTTCGCAGTTGACGGCGGCTTGGGAGACATTAGGGTTTTCCTAATGTTTTGGGCTTTTCTTTTTCTAAGTTGGGCCTAACTGGATTGAGAAAGCCCATTCCGGATTAGGGTTTTTAGAATAGTTGTATTTGTTGTTTTGTTTCTGGGCCTGGAAAGTTGTTTCTGGGCTATATCTGGTGTAATAATAAGCTTTTAATTTGAATACCCTTTAACAAAAAAAAAAAAACATTTCATATCATCAGATGAAAAATAAATTACATCCTTCTCGGTGTATATTACAAGTTCAACGTATCGTACCAAAATTATGAAAAGTAAATACAATAAACAAATATAAATCACATATATTACTACATTTGTTTACTTTTTCGCCACTTTTCAAAATTATCATTTTTTAACTTTTTTTTTAAAGTACAATTATTAGTTTTTTCGATAATACCATTCGAAAGTAAATAATATAAAAAACAGAAAACTAAAATTAATTTGTAGACCTAGCAAATTTAAACTTAAAAAAGACTTAATCTCAAAAATTTTAATTTTAAAATTATATTAATCGGTTTTATGGTATTTTGGAAAAAAGGTATCTTAAATGGTAATTTTAAAAATAAACTAGGGATACTATATATAAAAAAATAGTGATGATATTTTTGGAAAGAAAAAACAGATTCTAATGTTATTACAAGGTAATTTTCTTTTCTAAAGTATGAACTCTTCAAAAAGTAATATAGAATCTTGAATATTTCAAGTTTTGTTTTTTAAAAAAAAAACATAATTTCAAGTTTTTGTTTATGCTCGAATTTTTAATAGAACCAGAGGTGGTCCTTGGCTAAAGCTCGTAAAGTAAGAGTTTTAGACGCCAAAATTTCTATAAATGTTAGGCACCAAATTTATTAAACACATTTTGGTACCATGATTGAGTATATTAAATTTAGTATATCAAATTTTAACTACGTTTTAGATGCTATTTAAATACGGACTGACATTAAATAGAATTAATTCTCTAACTAAAAGAAGAAGAAAAAAAAAAGAGAAAAAAAAACCAAAATGATGACGCATTAATAGCTGTAAACAAGTATAAACCTTAACGATGTCCACATTATATAAAAAGATATTACCACCAACGACTGAAAAAAAATCAATAAAACGTTAAATTCCCACATTTCCCTCTAACCCCTCGTGGATTTGGTCGTCACTCGTTATCCATAATCCAAAAATAGCTTCAGAAAAAGGAAACAAAATCTTTAAAAGTGGTTCCCATTTAGTTATTTATAAACCTTCACGAGTTTGATCAAAAGAAGAGGAAAGCCACTTTTGATACGAAACCAAACAAAAACGGATTTCTCTATCTCAATCTTTTTGATGCGTCCTTCTTATCTACTCACAAGAAAACAACTTAATCAATAAAGACACTCACTTTTGCTCAACCGTTGATATTCTTTTCTTTTGTTAAATAGTAAAGGAAAGTTTGGATTTTTGGAAGTGGGTCTGGTAAGAAAATGGGTTCTTTTGCGGAGCAGAACATTTTGGTGACTGGGGGTGCTGGATTCATTGGTACACACACTGTTGTTCAGCTTTTGAATAAGGGTTTTAAGGTTACGATCATCGACAATCTTGATAACTCTGTCGTCGAAGCTGTTCATAGGGTTCGTGAGCTTGTTGGTCCTGAACTCTCTAACAAGCTTGACTTCAATCTGGTCTGTTAGCTTTGATTTTTACGTAACTTTTGGCTTGTTTTCAATCTGGTCAATCTTGCATAAGATGTTGATGCATTTTTCCTTGTCAGGGTGATTTAAGAAACAAAGGGGATATTGAGAAACTCTTTTCAAACCAGAGGTAATGCCCAAATCATTGAAAACTGAATTATATTATTCAGGTGAATTTTTTATTCTGATAAAATATGATTGTTACAGATTTGATGCAGTGATTCACTTTGCTGGTCTAAAAGCTGTGGGTGAAAGCGTTGAAAATCCTCGTCGTTACTTTGATAATAACTTAGTTGGAACTATCAATCTATATGAGACAATGGCTAAATACAACTGCAAAATGGTTAGACACAAACTCTTTTTTATTATAAAATGATGGGCTTACAATTTGATGGAATATACATATTATATATACACAGTTGGTGTTTTCGTCATCTGCAACAGTTTATGGCCAACCAGATATAGTCCCATGTGTTGAAGACTTTGAGTTACAGGCTATGAATCCTTATGGTCGTACTAAGGTATCAATCAATCAAGCCCATTAAACACAAATTCTGTATTTGAGTCCATAATCTTGAAAGTCATCTCTTTTGGTGTAGCTGTTTCTTGAAGAAATAGCTAGAGACATTCAGGCAGCGGAACCAGAATGGAGGATAATACTTCTGAGGTACTTCAATCCAGTTGGAGCTCACCATAGTGGAAGAATTGGAGAAGATCCAAAGGGCATACCAAATAATCTGATGCCATATATCCAACAAGTAGCTGTTGGAAGATTACCTGAACTCAATGTATTTGGACATGACTATCCTACCAAGGATGGTAGTGCGGTCAGAGACTACATTCATGTTATGGATTTAGCAGATGGCCATGTCGCTGCTTTATACAAGCTATTTTCTGCTGACTCAAAGATTGGTAAAACTCTCTTTACAAATTTTGATTCAAAGATTAATTAGAATGTTTTATATATTGGTGTGTGTGTGTCATCTAGGCTGTACTGCTTATAATCTTGGAACTGGTCAAGGAACTTCTGTCTTAGAAATGGTTTCTGCTTTTGAAAAAGCTTCTGGAAAGGTAAATGAATTTTTGTTCAATTAAGATCAAAGATATGCTTATCAAGAAATGATATAACAGTAATTAATTTTGCAGAAAATCCCAATAAAGCTATGTCCAAGAAGAGCTGGAGATGCAACAGCTGTTTATGCTTCAACTGAGAGAGCTGAGAAAGAACTTGGATGGAAGTAAGTCTATCGGTTTTACCCTTTTTTGTATATACAACGAATGATCTTGTTTAAGCCATAATGTTCATTTTGGTAAATAGGGCAAAATATGGAGTGGATGAAATGTGCAGAGATCAGTGGAAATGGGCAAACAACAATCCATGGGGTTACCAGAAAAAGCCTTGAATCTTTCTCTTTAGCTTTTCCTTCTTTTTTTCACCACTCAACATAAAGGAAAACAATATACACACATGTGGTTTTGTTTTCCTGCATCTTTACTTCAAAAAAAAAGTTGTATCGAATAAGTCTTCTTTGGGTTAATAAGAAAAAATTACTGGTTTTTATGGTATCAAATATTTTCACTTGTAAGCCAAATATTTTCAGATAGTTCCAACATAAATAATCTGAGCTCACAGTTACTTGTACAAACTCAAATCATAGTTAACTGCAGAGACAACATTTCTCAAATCTTGATTGAATAAAAGAGGATGTTAACAGAATTGTGTAAACATATCAAAAGTTACAAGCGATGTAAAACTACAAACAGATTAATAATCGAACCCTTTGTCCTCTGGGTTCCTTGCCTGCTAGTGCTTATGATACAGATATTTGCGTATTTGAGTTATGTTCTACACTTCGTCCCCGTCTTCATAGTTGCTACTCTTCAGGATGTTGTATTTGCAGAGAGGACAAGTAGCATTTATATAAAGCCATTTGTCCACACAACCACAGTGGAAATGGTGACCACATGGAAGTTCTCTTAGTTCTGTCTCGTCTTCATACGCCGAAAGACATATGCAGCATTCCTGTACATTCCCACCAAATCAAAATCCCATCAAACTCTCGCCACAACATATAACATGAAAGGAAATTGATTTTTTGTTTTACTTACTGCATCCTCATGAGGAAGCGTATGTTCTACAGGTGAATCTGTACCACATTCAGTCATCACTCCACCTGAATCTTCTTGGGCTTCTTGTTCATCAACAATGCGTTTCTCAGAATCACCAACCTTTCGGAATTTGAATTTTGTAAGTTGGTCAATGTCTTCTTTCGAGGCTCCTTCCTGCGTTTTCAACAGATTTCCATTCAATTTTCTTCCAGGTAAAGTGGGAAAAAGCAGGTTGTGACAAGTTACCTGTTCTGCTACGGCATATAAAACCGCAATGATGCAAGGCAAGCAGCAACACACAGCGATGCCGATAACACAAGCCAATGCAACACAGAAAACCACAAAGAACACATCGAACCCGAGAAATACTATACACAACCTACACAATAAGAGTCGCATTAATAAAATTTGAATATTGACTAGACACTTCAATCTTCACACTTTCAGAGATGAGAAAGGGAACAACAAACCAATAAAGCTGAGGGGATCCTTGTGCTAACTCTTGGCCACCAGAAGATACCCAGTAGAATCCAATAATCCACCATAAAAATGAAACCATTGTATTTGCAGATTCTAAATGCTTAGCGAAACTGGTTTAGAAAAATAGTTACAGAAACACTTTAGCCAATGCTTTCACATCACATATAAGAGTATCTGCATCACAATCACTAGAGCTAAACCAATATACCTGTTGTTTTCACTCTCTAATTGTCCTAGCTCCAAGTATCGATCTTCTGAATTTCTACTCAAACCTAAGCCCTCTTCTTCCTCCATTGAAGAAGAAGAAGAAGAAGAACGAGATCTTGAACTCCTATCTCTTCTCCTTATATTCCTCCTACGACACTCCACACAAACACAGACCATATGCATCATACATTGAAATCCATACCCAATAATCCAAACCCTAAGCGGCATGTTTGGCTTTTCATCGCTGCTAAGCACAAGAACAGCTATAGCAACAGCGACGAAAGCAAGGTTCCAAACGAAATCCAACACCACCACAGGCTTCGAGTAAGCCCAATCACTTTGCCTCTCCTCGAGCTGCTCTGCCGCTGCTTCACGAACGAGCATCGAGGGCTCTCTCATCATCATCCTCCCGCTACTTGCATGTCTAAGCAACCGCGCCGCTTCTCTCAGACCTTGTCTCCTCACAGACCTCCGTCCTCCGCCGTTTCTTCCCTCGTTATCACCTCCGATTAAAAGCAAAGGCGTCGCATCAATGGCATCGGAAGAATGACGGCGAGATGGCGGTAACGGTGAGGAAATATGCTCCGTTGACATTTCTTTATCCCAATCTTCAAAAGTTGATAAGAATTCGTTGAAATTAGTGTAGCTTCACGCCATTATAAAGAAGGAATTTCAATCTCAGAGACAAAATCGGATTCGCTAGGGTTTCGATTCGAACATAAAGAGAGAGAGAGAAAAAGAAGATGAGTCGGACAAATGGAAAAAACGTGATGTTTGAATTGAATTACAAATTTCATTTTAATATTAAATCTCCTAAAACGACAACCCTACGAAAAAGCGGGGCATATGTGTAATACTCCTTCATCCTCGATGTTTAAAGTTTTTACACAAATATTAAAAAGATATTTTAAATAAAAATTAAATTTTAAAATAAATTATTTTATAAAATACAAAAGATCATATAATATAAAAATATAATAAATTTTATATTAAAAGTAAAAACTTCTTTAAAAGTTGGAAAAAAAACTTCTCTAAAATAAAACTTTGTTCTAAAACATCAAATTAAAAAATAAACATAAACAAATAGGATATGAATCTTTGGAAAAAAACTATCCATTAATAAGAAAAAAATTAATATGGTAAGAGATTAACAATTTTAAAAAAAATATATTTTATATTCTTGAAAAAATATTTGTTGTCCATGAACTTAGTAACTTTTTTGTTACTAAAAAGGCGATTCTTTCTCATGAGATCAACGAAATTTCATTTTCACCGGAAATGATTTTGCGGTCACTTCTTTCTTTGACGGCGATAGAGCTCATATCTACTCCCGATCATTCTTTCTCTCTTTTATTTCGGCTAGATTTTTTTCATGGAGATTTGGGATCTTTTTCACAAAGCAAGATCATGGTTTTGGAAATCTGTCATATTTTCAATTGATTATGAGATCATTACAGGGGTGCGAATATCAGGAAAAAGAAAACAAAATTACAGGGGAAAGTTTTGTCTTTTGATTTGGCGATTTTCAGAATCATCTTTAGGAAATAAGAGATGTCAATTTCGACTTACAATTGATTGGTATATGGCAATAGCTCAGCAATATAATGAGGACTCACAATCCATTCTCATATATCACAGTTTTTCTTGCCTCTTTAGTTTAAAGTAGATACATAATTTCTTTCAAACTTTGAAACTTGCTATGTCTAAACAGAGCAGCGTCATCTCTGGTGGTAATGGAGGAGGAAACCCGAGGAAATTGCAACCTCTCAAGTTGCCAAATCTCGATAATTATGATTTAATCAGAAGTTTCGAAAAAACTTTGGTAGGACGTGTTCTAAACTTTACGGTTCAGAGACCGGAGGTGAAACAATTGGTATCGGTTTTACCGCGAGTTTGGGCTTGTCCGGGTCATGTCCGGGGATATGATCTTGGTGATGGAAGGTTTAGGTTTCGGTTCCAAAAAGAGGAGGACTTGGTTAAAGTTTTGGCTTTAAGGCCTTTTTACTTTGATAGATGGATGACTACTTTGGATCGATGAATTCCTAATAGTAGACTCAATTATCCATCTACCATTATTTTTGGATCTTTGTGATTGGTGTCCCTGATATTTACAGGGTTGAGGCACTTTATAAATATATAGCAGAGGAATTAGGTGTTTTTGTTACTATTGATCTTAATAAGGGAAAGATTAGAGTAATTCTAGATACTGAGAAGGCTTTAATTTTCAACAGGGAGTTAGAATTACCAAACGGTGATCTTTTGAAAGTTAAATTAGAATATGAGAATCTTCATGGATTTGTAGGAGGTGCAAAAAGCTCACTCATGATGTTTTTGAGTGTCCTTTGTTGCAGAAAGAGCTACAAAAAAAACCTAACAAACTAGAAGGTGGCCCTCATAAATATATCAGAGGATCAGGACAATCACATGTAAGGGGAAATTATTGGCAAGCTCGACAGAAAAATTATGGAGAAGATACTAGTCGAAACGGGGGAAGTAACGGCAGACAAACCGGTGGAAGACCACCAGTGAAGCGAAAACTTTTTTCAGAAGGTCCAAGTTTTTTATGGACAAGCCTCTGGTGAGCTTCAAATTCCGGTGATTAAAACTGAGAATTTCGGTACTTTTCTCGGCGATGTGGCGGGAGAGACCTCTAATCGATTAAGTTTGAGGCTAGTGATAGGTCAATCTCATATTGGGCCGGCAATTGATATAGTCCAGAAGAGTTCTCGAGGCCCAAACATTTTGAAGCCTTTTGCAACATTGGGTTATGAAGTGATGGGCCAGCAGACAAAAGATACCATAAAGGAAGCCCATTTGATCGAAGGTGAGGAATCTGTTGGGCTTTCGATCCCTGCTGGATCTCTGAAGCAGGAAATAATTGGGCCACATATTGGGATTGTGGGCCAAGGAAGTCACCACCTTAATGTTCGAAAGGAAGGAAATGGTCCATTAATTGAGAAAAAATTTTCGAACGTAAGAGTTTGGGCAAGGGAAAATGGTGGGCTGGGCCTGAAAATTGGAGTGGGAAAAATTTATGGGGTCCATTTGCATTTACCAAATTATAGGGAATCTGATGGGTTTTCCAAAGATGAGGATATTAGTGATTTTCTGAAATTTGATGAGGATGTTAGTAATATTAATTTTCCTACTTTTTCAGAAAAGTTGATTGGTTTTCAACAGGAAGGTAATGGTTCGAAGACCGGTTTGAACAAAAGAGCTTTATTTCGAGTGGGGAAAAAATCGGAGAAAGGAAAGATTTTTTCCTGAATAAAGCATTGCAAGTCAAAAAGAAGATTGGACACTCCACTTTTCATGGGACAAGGTTGAAGCTCAGAACTTCTCGCTTCCTTGGAATTCCAGCTCTTACAAACGAGATGTTCCCATACTCCTCAGAGATGGCTTTGCTAAAGAAGTCTGAGACGATTTTAGGCCAGGTGGTTGAGGAACACCACCAGGAAAATGGATAAATGATTTTGAGCTGGAACTGTCAAGGGGCCAAAAGCTTCTTGGCGGTTCGATGGTTATGGGAGATTCGGTGAATGATTTTCCCGGGCCTTCTTTTTCTGATGGAGACAAAGCAGAAGCGCAAGTTTCTACAAAATCTTCAAGCGCATTTAGGATATGACTTTTTATTTACTGTTGACCATTCTGGTCTTAGCGGGGGATTAGCCCTTTTCGCTTTGCAAGAATTTAATGTTCAAGTTCTTTTTTATAATAAAAATGTAATTGATACTCTAGTATCTTTGGATGCGAATAAAGTTTTTATCTCTTTTGTTTATGGTCACCTTGTACAATCTAAGCGGGATATTGTGTGGGAAAGATTAAAACGTATTGGTACAAATAGAATAGGAGCATGAGCAATGATAGGTGACTTTAATGAGATTGTCGACCATAATGAAAAGCACGGTGTCCGAACATGAAGTGAAATTTCTTTTCTCGATTTTTGTTTAATGCGACAGTGTTTCGGCATGATGGACTTTCCTTACACAGGGAATAGTATGTCTTGGATTGGTCGTAGAGGACAAAATACGGTTTGATGTCTTCTGGATAAGGTTATGGGCAATGAGGACTAGTTTGATCAGTTTACATGATCGCACGTGGAATACTTGCGATTCATGGACTCGAATCATAGACTGATACTTTTCACACGGCACAGAAGCATATTCGGGGTAATCGCCAATTCCATTTTGATAAACGATGGCTTGCACAGCCGAATTTTGAACATGTTATTAAACAAGGATGACAAGGGTCAAATCCATCCTTTCAAATGTTTTTGGGTGACAGGGTGAAATTCTGTCGTCGACAGATTTCAAAATGGAGAAAAGTAGTGAATGTTAACTCTGGCGCTCAATTAAAGAGCTATCAGGAAAAACTTGATATTGCAATGTCCACTGATACGACTAGTCAGAGGGAAATAGACGATTTAACATCACAGTTACGACGAGCAATTATGGATGAGGAAATTTTTTGGAAACAAAAAGTCGAGTGTCGTGGTTAAAAGAGGGTGATAAAAACACCAAAATTTTCCATGCAACAACAAAACAACGCCGAGGTCGTAATCGCATTTCAGGTTTATGTTGAACTACCAGAATTTGGTTGGATAAAGAGGACGACATTGTATGCAAGGCGGTTAATTATTTTAATTCTTTATTTCAAGCCACAAATACTGGGGATTTGCAATTGGTCTTAGCATCAGTTAGCAGGTTAGTGACATCGGAAATGAATGATATTTTACTTAAACCAGTAACCGATATGGAAGTAAGGGAAGCAGTCTTTGCATTACACCCGGAGAAATCTCCGGGTCCGAATGGCATATAGTAGGCAATCATGTTATAATGATGGTCCGCGATTTCATGACGACGGGTTTGTTGGATCCCCATTTAAATGAAGCGCACATTTTTTTAATCCCAAAAACAGAAAGACCGCATGCAATGACGGAGTTCCGTCCCATCAGCTTATGTAATGTCTGTTATAAGATTATTTCAAATGTCTTATGTCAGCGACTAAAGGGTATTATTCTCACGTTGGTTTCTGAGACTCACTCTGCTTTTGTGGTTGGACGTCTTATCACATATAATATTATCCTAGCTTAGGAGGTGTTTCATGGCTGTATGAAGGGCTTTATGGCAATCAAGACGGACATGAGTAAAGCATATGATAGAGTTAAATGGTGTTTTTTACGTGCAGCCCTATCAAAATGGGATTTGCGACGCGATGGGTTTCTTGGGTAATGGAATGTGTGACTACGGTGTCTTACAGTGTCCTTATTAATGGACATCCAAAAGGAATAGTTAGACCGGCTAGTGGTCTTAGGCAAGGAGATCCTCTATCTCCTTTCTTGTTTATACTATGTACGGAAGTCCTTATAGAAAAGTTGAGAAAAGCGGAGGCTACTAAACAAATACTAGGTATTAAGGTTGGTCGGGCTTCCTCGCCGATCTCACATCTCTTTTTTGCTGATGAGAGTCTTTTCTTCTGTAAGGCAACTTTGAACCAGGTGGACACGGTTGCCCGGATTCTTACACTATATGATCAAGGATCAGGACAATGTATAAACTTTGCTAAATCAACAGTGATTTTTGGTAGAAGATTTCCGGTTCGAGATCGTCTATTATTACAACATCGATTAGGAATTTATCGTTACGGGGGGGGTCAAGTAATTATTTAGGTATTCCGGAACAACTTCACGGCTCAAAAGCACAAGTGTTTGCATATGTGCGAGACCGGCTTAATACTAGGATAAACGGTTGGACTGCGAAATTCTTATCTAAAGGTGGGAAGGACGTGATGATCAAATTTCACAAGCATTTCCCACTTATGTGATGTCTTGTTTCAAATTACCAAAGCATTTGTTAAAGAGATTGGCTAGTGCAATAGCGGATTTTTGGTGGAATTCTAGTTCTAGTTNGTTTACCAAAGTATCGGATGGGGGGGGGGGGCTTAGCTTTTAAAGACCTAGAGAAATTTAATAATGCATTATTGGCAAAGCAATTATGGAGACTACATCAGAATTCACACTCGCTTCTGGCCAGAACCTTAAAAAGGACGGTAGTTCCGAGGAAAATCTCCATTTCAGGCGACAAGGCCATATTAACCTTCTTATGGGTGGCGCAGTAATTGGAACATCATTATGATATTTCATAAAGGAATTCGAAGGATAGTTGGAAGTGGCAAACATATCAGAATATGGTTTGATAATCGGCTTCCAGGAGGCATCCCTCGACCTCCTCAAGCTCGGGAAATTTTAACAAATGCTGACATGTTTGTTTCAGATTTGTTAATTCCTAATACTAATATGTGGAATCGTCCATTGGTGGAACGGCTTATAAAGTCACAGGACGTGGCAGCAGTTTTAAGTATCAGGCCCTCGAGAATGTTGATAGTAGGTATTTTTCGGGTTATCAATTCCTATTACACTATCATATCGTTGT
>OVBE01009076.1:0-16434 GCA_900406425.1 Iberis pinnata | reverse complement strand
GTAGTCTTCACGCCGTTGAGGTCTTCACGCCGTCGTCAATCGCCGAGGTAGTCTTCATGTCGTTGAGGTCTTCACGCCGCCGCCAATCGTCTTAGGGTTTCTCGAGAGAGGAGATTTTTTTTCTTAATAATTTAAAATTCTTAAGAACCACATTAGTGGTTCTACCATTGGAAGCACTATAATTAGGAAGGTTCTTAAAATTTTAATCATCCCTAAAATATGATTAAAAAAATCATCAGAACCACTAATAAGGTTCTTGCATTAAAGATGCTCTTACACCTTTTAGTTTTTGTTAACTTGCTAATTTTGCCCAATTTTTTTTTTGGCAATAGTTCAAGAAAATCTTGATTGGGCAAAATTAGCAAGTTAACAAAAATTAAAAGGATAAAAACAAAAAATAATATATTTTATGATGAAGCACTAGACATATATTATTCCCACAAATGATCAATTAACAATCTTGGTGGATATTCATCTTAACGACCAATTGGAGTGAAAAATCCAAACTAAAAAGAAAAAATGAAAATCAAACGACGCTTGTTATCAACACTTTAGAAGAAGGACATAAACAACTTTTGGAGCAGTTAAAGAACATAATTGCACAAAGACAACATCATTTAGAGATTCAAAGTAAGAATTATCAAAAGCTAAAGAAAGAAAACAAAATCTTGTTTCATGATGTGAACTCCATACAAGATCCTAATATCATGCATATATTCAAGCTGAACAAACACAAATTTTACTAGAAAATGGTGCACAACAACAAACTCAATAAGCTCCTCAAACATCAAACCCCTTCGAAAAATATTTTAAAGATTTAAGTGGATTCGAAAGTGGTTTACCGGATTTCTAATTGTTAATGTATGATGTATTATGTTTATTTGTGTTTAATTTTTATATTTATCATGTGTTTTGAATTTTACTTTTGTTATGTATTTTTAATTTTTATTTTTATTTTCTATTTAATATGTATTTTGATTATATTTAATGTTTAAAAGAAAATAAATAACTCTATAACATAAAATTGGGTAATATCACTATATATATATTTTTAAGAATGAATTAATAATAAACTTAAAGTAGATGACCAATTTACAATTAAAAAACTTCATCTTCAAAAAATGAAGCAAGAAATGAAGCACAATTAGAGTGAATTTTGTTTCAAAATGAATCAAAAAGTGGAAAATAAAGCACCATTGGAGATGGTCTAAAACTTCTGATTCCGCATAAAATTGTGATGGACTTCGACTTTGTCGTTTCACCCCAAGTAGTGACATATCATATGTCCCCTAGAAAACCTTGGGATTTCAGGGTTTCGAAATTTGCCACAATCCATGGAAACGTCGGTGCCATGCTAACCTCTTGTGTAGATGGTCGTCACCTATAGAGAAAATCTATAAGAAATAAATTTTGTTGAAAGTATGTCCAACCGAAACTCAAAAGCTGAAGCATGTCAAGCTTGCATGGAGTGTATACACTCAAAAATGCATGGTTTATCGTAGGGTTGGGAAAAATAACCGGAACCAAAGAACCGAACCGAACCGAAAAATTAGGTTCAGTTCGGTTATGGATCCGATTAATTTACCCGAACGGATCTAGGTATTTAGATCCATGGTTCTCGGTTCGATTCGGGTAAGAACCAAGAACCAAAAAAGGAACTGAAAACAAAAAAACTGAAGGTGGCCAACATTGACAAATTATTTCGGATAATTTGGATTATTTCGGTTATTTTGGTTCTTTCGGGTATTTCAGATAAAATACCCGAAAGAACCAAAATTACCAGTTGGTTCGGTTCTGAAATGGTTTTTAATTTTTAGAACCAAACCGAACCGATCAGATCCGAATTTCTTTCGGATCCTAAATGGATCCTCTTTTGCTAGAACCGAAAGAACCGGAACCGAAGAGAACCGAATCGAACCGAACGTTTATCCGAACGCTCAGCCCTAGTTTATCGTTTCTTCCTCCATTCCGCATCATTTGCACATAATATCACACCTAACTCCCCGAGTTATGAGTCTTGAAGCGATCGCAAGTGACCCTGTTCCCACCATATGCGATCATATACCTCAAAAATTAACCTTATAACATTCTAATTTAATGTAATGCCATAATAACATGTTAGGTTTGAAAACTCGACTGATTGGTTTACTTTTATTTGTTTCCATATTTGTCGAATCCAACAACTCACATAGCGTTGGAAGATATAGATACTAAGACACTTCTTAATTCGACAACAATTAATTTTTATCTTACATTGAGAAACATATTTTAATACAAATCCAAGAAACAAACTTTTAGGTTTTTTTTCCTAAGTCTATCCTTGATCTAAAGCACTTCGTGACTCAAGCGATTGCACATAGATTATTTTTTTTGTCATACAACAGATCACTGCCCTTTTTCCAGTGACTAAATTTCAATCAATGATTTTTTTCTATCGTCTGAACTAATTTGACTCATATATCTTTTATTTATATAATCCAAAACGAATAGCTTCCAATATTTACCAAATATTTGAAGATTTGAGAGAATGAGAAGCTTAATCCATGATGGATTCAGCTCGAGAATAAGTGAGAAAGGTAGAGAGTCGAGAGAGAATGAAGTAAAAGAGGAAACTTGTCTTCCTTAATGGGTAAAGGCGGCTTACATGATGTTTTAAAATGGGATCCTTAAACAACCTAGGATTGCCCTAAAAATGGTAAAGAAAAATGTTACAGAGGTGAAAAAGTTGCGTAAAAGCATAAAGCACTTGAAAGCGCGTGTACGGACCGTACATTGGGACCACTTTGACCATTACACGTTTCTTTTGAACCAAAAGTGGGACACTCGTCCAAATCTCTCCACCTGCTATAATTTGACTTCTAGAATCTTCCTCACTCCAAATAGCTCGAGTAAACCCGGTTTTGGTAGTTAGATCACCTACTTGGGCCAAGCGTCCTTTTACCCAAAGTTCTACGTATCATTTGAGGGAACCATGTGCATATTTTTCACGGTCTAGCTCGATTGTCCGCATTGTTAGCCTAAGCCACTCTAGATAATGCGCATAAGTCTGATAATGTGCATTCTCACTCGAGCCTGCCTTACTTTTCCCGCATTGTCCAACTTCGCCACTTCCCAATGATGCGCATGCTTCTGATGGCTCGATCCTCATGCATGTATGTCCAATCTGACCCGATTGCTTGCATGGTCCCCCTTGACCACTTCTCGAATATGTGTGCGACCCGATGGCTTGTTTCATGCATATCTTTACCCGAACTGGCCCGATTACCTGCATGGCTCACTTCAACCACTTCTCGATAATGCGCATGACCCGATGGCTCGTATCATGCGCCTTTCTACATGAATTGACTCGATCACCCGCATGGCTCACCTTGGCCACTTCTAGCACGTAAGCATGGTACTAATAGCTTGTTTTACACGTCTTTGACTCTGATACCTTACGTTTCACTTCTTTGGCCTATTTTCACATTTCCACCTCCTTTTTACGATCCGATGCTTGGACTTGGCTTGTCTAAACTTCCCAATTCTCAACAAGATTTAGATATAAGAATATCTCAAATCCCATTTTCTTTATTGAGACTATTTTCTCTTCTTTATATTCTTAATAAATATCTAATGTCACATAAGCACTTCATAAACGTATCTTCCATATCTTTAGTTATATCCAACGTGCAAATATTCCATATTTTGTGCAACTAACATATCTTAAACAATTCTATATAGTAACAACATCTCAGCAGAAATTCTTGTGTCACACACACATTCTCGTATGAAACCTATAATTTTGCACCATTTTCTCGTACCTGAAAGTTATTATTTTCTCTAGTAGCTTTGGAGCTAAAATCTACCTTTTAGCATTATATTTTATAACATAAGCTCACTTTTGTAACATAGCACACACATGTCATGTAAATCATCATTATAGACTTCCCCTTTAATTTAATATCATGACACATACAATCTCTGCAATTTCCCCCTGCTTTAGTGATAAAACATTCCGAGAACTCACTTGCAAGATCTTATACTTCTTAAATTATTACATGATGAAACATTTTTATAATCTCCATAAAGATTTGATATATCCACTTTGTTATGATGTTTAGCCTTGATCTCTTTGGTGATCCAAAAATGTTCGAATCTTCGTGGCTCAGGTTGACTGCATTCATTTTGAAGCATGTTGTAACTTCGTAAATTTCCTAAGGCATTGTGACAGATGTGTCCTACACAGCCACATATGTGACACACATATTTTCTCCACGCTCTTGTATCACACACACTGTTGTGTGCAATATGTAGTTCTACATAATTTTCTCATACCAGAAAAATTTTCTTTACTCTAGCAATTTTGGATCTAACACTAGACTTCTTGCAAGTACCTAATGATACCAACTAACATTGGCATGCTAGCCTTGATGATATCACCATTCGTCCTATCATTCGGAAACAATTATTTCTTGTCAGCCCGAGTAATGGAGGTTATCCAACAACTCACATACCCAACACACATAGGATATGAAACCTTTGAACCAACATGTAACTAGTCTGATACCCAATACGCGAGATCCATCGCTAAGTAAACAAGAGGACACCCATTATGTAGGGACACATATCAATTTCGGCCAATTATACATGTATTTGCGATCACATGATGATACTGAAAAAGGTCAGTAGCCTAGGTGTGATGTTTACGGGAAACAACCATTGAGATAATAGCAACCAATACATGTTTAGCCAAGTCGAATCGATGGGTTATTGATGTTTGAAAGGGACGTGTATAGCCTTCTGAGGTCAGATGCGCTAATAGTCGTCAAACTGTAAAATGTCTCAGTGTACAGGACAGGCTATAGCAAGGCGGTGTGGCCGGGCACTTATGCAAAAACTATGAAAGCGTCACAGTCTTTGTGTGAGTTGTAAGCTGTGACGATGGGTGAGAACTACCTCGAAAGGAAACTTTTTTTTGTCGAGTACAATAATGCTCATTTGTTTGTGTTTGTTTAGAACTAAGTAATGTGCGTCTAGGGTTAGTTTCATAGTGTGTAGTATTTTCAAGAGTGTGTCCTTCTGGGTAATCTAAATTACTCATTCCCCAACCCCTTCGTTTCCCTTTTTCTCTCATCATTACAGGTTGGCCAGACAACATGACGATTATGTTAGTTATTGGTGAGAATTTTAAGGGACATGTTTTGCCTGTGTTGCGGCTAGGGTCTTTGACTGTGCTCCCAAGAGCTGAAAGGTCAGATGATTAGCTTACGAATATTCTCAAAGGGCCTATTACACGTGGAAATAGATCAGGGATCGAGTTTCCCAAAAGACCGTTGTTCGTCGTGAATAGCCCGAGATGAGTTATAACAAGTGGTATCAGAGCCTAGGTTAAAGGTCTCCAAATTCTGACATGGGGACCAGTAGTTTGCAAAAATAAAAAAAATGGGGAAAGGGAATTTTTACAAAAAAGTTTTATTTTCTTGACTGGTCTAAAAATGTTTTTAGGAGTTTTATTGTGATTTCAAAAAGGTCAGATTCAAAGCGCCAACGATTAATTGTAGCTAACATCTGTTTGGTCTAACCAATAGTGGTGTCCACTTCAGTGAAGCATCGCCGTAGATGAAATGCTGGATAACGAGGGTTTCTGATGTGCTGATGTGTGTTTGAGGCATAAAGTGGTTGTGGTCGGGGTTGGCAGTTGCCTTATAGACCATGGATTGCAAAGGACTGGCCGGCAGGGACCAAAACATTTAGCTATCATGAGTCTGGGGAAAAAATGAAAGAGACGATAATGGGTAGGTGTTCATCAGAGTATGGGGATTACTCAGGGGAGTTGTGAGGATCCCAAAAACCGTTAAGTGCTAGTTAAAAATTCTAGAAGAAGTATTGCAATATCGTAGGAAGTAGCACACCCCCAACAGTCAATTCATAGTTGTGAGAACGGAAGAAGTATGTATTGTTTTCTCATAAACATTAAACGAAAACATGTGTATTAATAAATGAAGAGTAGTAGGTTTTCACAAAGGATAGTATAAGAAGTTGTTCCATCATCATCATATGCTGCATTTTGGAAGAGGAGATTTATAGCTGCCTACCAATTACAAGGATGATAACTCAGAACCTCATAGTTAGCAAGAAATGGGGCTTTTTGAGTGCTTATTAGTTAGAGTTCTCTTTTTCTTGTGCTTGATTTCTTGAAAAGAGTTAAACCTGGAGACCTACTCTTACTAATTGGGTTTTTTTTTAAATGGTTTTCTTCTTGTTCCAATTTCCTTCCTTATTTTCCCCATCTCCTCTTCCGTTTCCCCATCAATGGAAAATCATTTCCCTCCAACAAAGGGAAGCATCATGAAGGTAGTACAATAGCTTGTCTATCAAGAACTTACAAGAGTAAGTCGGTTCTCATTCAGTTACTACAAGGTTCAAGAGATTTTAGACAGTTGCCGAGAGTAAGTCGAATCTTATGTTGGTTAGGGTCAAACCAATCAAACTCAAGGATGGTCTGTCTACGCAAAGACATCTTATATGGATAAGCACAATGTGCTATGAACGCAGTCATACAAAAGAAACCACTCATGGTGCAAGAAGACGTTGGGTACTTCTAGGAATTTACCTAAAGAAAAGATGAATCTCTTCGGACGCCAAAAAAGTGATTCACATGATTATTGGGGAGGAAACCCAAATAAGGTGGAAAAGAAACCGCTATGTGGGACTCGGCAACATAAAGGAAATCATTTTGTAGCAATAGTACCGGGTTGTAAATGTTCTACTGAAGAACCTAATAGTACATAAAGGAAGTTGGGTGATACTCTTCTTCACGAAAAAGTTATACAAGGAAGTCTTCTTATGTCAAAACTACTTTCACCTCACAAAGGATGTGGAGATGAAACGCTTGGAAAGGAAGAAATCCCTTTTTAAGTTGTAGAACGACTCAAAAATAGTGTTCCGTCTAAGCATTGGAAGATAGCAATTATGACTTAGAAGTAATATTTGTCTATCCGGGTTATTTTAATAGTCATTATTCTAAAGGATCGATAAGAATGATGTCTATCTTGAATTTAAGAAAGTGTTTGGAAAACACTAGAATGTGAAATCTACGAGGAAGCAAAGGATTATAAGTGATGAAAGTAGCGTATTGGAAATGTGGTGGGAATGGAACTACTATGTAATGGATCATATATAATTGATCTAAGGGAGCATATGAATAAAAGCGATATGGAGGACGAGATCCCAAAGAAAGAACCAGTTGGACATCTCCATGTTTTTGGGTGAAAAAGAATGTCAATAGAACGGTACCTACAAATGGAACAATAATCATCAACGGGCTGAATTGTAGTCTAATGGAAAAGGAACGCCTACAAGACCTAGAGGTTTAAAGACATAACATCATCATATTGTGTTAACCGTAAGTAAGAGTGAAATTTTTTGCATGGAACGACCTTCTGGGTAAGTTTAAGGTTCGCCTTCTAAGAGAACATAGGTGAGACCTTATGAATTTTTGGGAAGTAAGAAACTAAAAACATCTTATCATGCTTAAGCATGAATGGTAAGTGTCATTGGACGATTAATCTTTGGAGGTTTATAGCTTATGGAGGTGTGCAACTAAGGTGAGAACATGTTCTTTTCTTTATGGCTGTTGTGGTGTTTTCTTATTTCCTGGATTGCTTAGGAATTTATAAGTACGGTTAGATAAGAATAAATAACTATTTTCATAATATCAATATACCCATAAATGGAAAGTTGTTCTGTGTATTGCATGATTGTTGGTTAGTCTAAGATTCCGTGAAGTCCTGTTTGTGATGGTCTAACATAGAAAGTATGAAGTAACTACAATAAGTTAATATGGTATTGTTTTGAGAATTGCGCTAAGAATACTAATGCTTGAAACTAATGAGTTGAGTAAGAGCCTAGAAGCTAAGCTCTAGGGTCGGTCATAAGAAACGGTTTAATAGACCATGGCACCACTATTATAGAGAGATGCAAAGGTATCTGTGTGATACAAATTCATCCGAAGTGGAGCGGAACCGCAACTGTGGTGTTGTTCTAAGGTGGTGTGACGATCTTGAGCTACCAGAACATCATGAGATAGAGCCAGGTGATATTGAGAAAGGTTAATATCCTAGGTGCGATGTTTATGGCATATGACGTGAGCGAGACCGCCTTATGGTGTGCAATGAGCCGGTGGAGTGGCTGGTGACCGGTACCCGTTTAGCCCACTCCGGAAGGGATGTGTAAATCTTTTTGAGGCTGGAGTCGCTAACAGTCGTTAAACAGTAACGTATCAGTGTCCAGGACAGAATGGACCGAGGCGGTGTGGCTGGACACTTATGTCGGAATTACGAAAGCGTCACAGTCTCTGTGTGAGTTGTAAGCTGTGATGGTGGGCGAGCACTACCTCGTAGAAAACTTGTTTTGTCGAGTTAAAATGTGCTCATTTTTGTGTGTGCTTGTTTAGAACTGAGTAATGTGCGCCTGGGTTAGTGTTATAGTGTGTAGTATTTTCAAGAGTGTGTCCTTCTAGGTAATCTAAATTACTCATCCCCCGCCCCTTCGTTTCTCTTTCTCTCTCATCGTTACAGATTGGCCAAACAGCGTGACGATTATGTTAGTTATTGGCGAGAATTTCAAGGGACATATTTTGCATGTGTTGCGGCTAGGATCTTTGACTTTGCTCCCAGGAGCTGAACGGTCAGATGATTCACTTACGCCTGTTCTCAAAAGGTCTGTTACACATGACAATATTACAGAATCACATTTTTTCAAGAGACTGTTATGCGTCGTGAATAGCTCCGGATAGGTTGTAACATTTCTTTTATTAATGCTCATAATAGTGCAATGGTTTTCCCCGTTATCGACACCTTGTTCATTTACTATACAAATAAATTCTAATAATTTCAAACAATTTTATTTTAAACCTGGTTAGTTAAGCAATTCTCTAGATTAACCACACAACAAAGAACAACTACCACATAACCTAAATTAACAGCAACCGGTTTCAAAAACACTCCACTTCATAATCAAATGAATAATGTTCTATACGTTTCAGATAATGTTATATATAGATAATTAAGCAATCTATAACTTTTAATACACAAAACGATTAAAAAAAAGTTTGATATATTTCTCCGACTCGCTTAGTATTACTTTACGTGAAAGTATACATGTTTTATATCTTCCATGTGAAATTCTTCTTAAAATCGTAGCGGAGAAACTTTTAGAGAAAATTAGTCAGAGTAATCCAACATTTTGCGTTTATAACTCAGATAACCCTCGACATCACTCCTTACTAGAATAACCCAACATTTTAGATAAAAAGTCGAAAAAACCTAATTGCCATGTTTAATTATTTTTACACCAAAAATTCATAACCACAATACAACATGACATAACAATTCAGTGTCTTTATCTTTCAATATTTTTAAAAAATTGTGTTCGCCCTAATTCTTTCATACTGGAAAGAAATCTCACCTCCGCCGAAGGCGGCACCGGTGACAACTTCCCTATCGTCTTGTTTTTGCTCCTTCCTTTTCTTTTTCTTCTCCTCTAGTGCTGTAGATCTACGTCCGTGTCTGGTCTTTTCGGCGGTCCTCGGGTGCGGTGGCTTCCTCTTCCCCATCTCGTCTTCGGTATACCTGCGGATGCCTTGGCTATCGATGTTTCTCTGGTTTCGTCTCAGGTGGGTATGGTTGTTGCAGTCTCGGATGGATTTGGTCTGGTCTCTGCTGTTTCCTTCTCCTTTTCAATCTCGAAGTTGGGTTCATCAGTAATGGATCTTACTTCCTTCTTCTCCAGCTGAGCTTGAAGCTCTCCTCATGGCTCATCCAGATATCACCGACGTTGCTGTCATCGCGTAAGTACTAAATTTAATTCAATCTTATCTTTGTTTAATCTAACTTTTTTGCATGTTTTACAGAATGAAAGAAGAAGCTGCTGGTGAAGTTCCTGTGGCCTTTGTGGTGAAATCAAAGGATTCAGAGTTATCAGAAGATGAAGTGAAACAATTCGTTTCAAAACAGGTACAACTTTACTTCTGAAGTATCTATTTCAACATTGCATGAGAACTAATTTATGAATCACAGGTTGTGTTTTACAAGAGAATCAACAAAGTCTTCTTTGTCGATTCCATTCCTAAAGCTCCATCAGGAAACTGAGAAAAGATCTGAGGGCAAAATTAGCAAATGGATTTTGTTGATTTCAACGACAAACAAATATGATGACTCTCAATGTGCATATACAGATACGAATTGGTTGTATCTTGTTCTTCATTAATGTAACAAACCTTTGATTCTCCTGTTGCTTTTTTTTTCTCATAGGATCTTTGATTCTACTTCCAACAGTAGTAATCTGAGAGATGACTTTGTGTAGATTCGCTAGAGATTCACCTAAATATGCTGTGGTTTCTTAGATTCCTGATTAAACTATCTCCTATTTGAGCATCAGTAATGGTTTAAAGTTTGTGTCTTTTGGATTGCTTAAGATCTTTTTATGTGATTATGTAATAAGAGAATGTGGTGAAGGTGAAAAGAAAATTGTCTTATGTTTTATTTGGATTACAGAGAACACATGAGTTGCAATCTTCAACTCAAGGTGAAAAGAAAATAAATAAAACAAAAGAAGCAGCTCCTATACAAGATTCTGTTTCTGTATCAAGTAATGATGGTAGGAAAGTTTCTAGACAAGATATTGAACTTGTAAGTAAACTAATGCCCCACCTTCCCTTTTAGTTAGCTAGAGATCCTTGCAAGTTTGATGGGTAAAAATGCAAAATTTGATAGAAAGGTGTCTTCAGTTGTACATGAACAGAGACGAGGTTGTGAAGACCCACTTGAATCGTGCTAGAATTGAGCCTGGTTTTACAACCTTGGGTAAGCTCTTGAAGCAAGTTTCCTAATGTCTACTTTTTGCCAATTCTGAAAACTTTCTTGTGAGAATTAGTATGGCAGAAACTGGAAGAAGAAAACGTAGAGTTTTTTAGGGCATATTATATCGTGTATGTTGAAATGGCTTTTGAACGAGCTCCTGCAAAGTTTTGTTCATCTTTTTATTTGATCTTTTTGTTTTAATTTGTATATGATTGTGGATACTGAAAAATTGCTAATCAAATGAAAATGACAGTAACATATAGAGATTGTCTTTTGCAGCTATTAAGTCGTCCTAGTGAACTATCATGAGAAACAGGAAATGAGGTAGAGTTGAGGTGTTTAGCAATGAAGAAGCACCTTATGGGGCATGGAGATGTGCTGAGATTATCTCGGGTAATGGACATACCTACAAAGTTAGATATTACTCTTTCCAACTTGCACACGAGGAAGCAGTAATAGAGAGAGTCCCAAGGAAGATGAAGAAGTGGTGCCTAAAGAAGGAATACCATTACAGAAAGATCAGACAAAGAAAGGGAACTTAAGGATCAAGTTCAATATCAAGTTTCCACCAAGACTAACTGCAGAACAGAATAATGGCTTTAAGAAGCTTCTTGGTTATTAAAGCTCAAGCTTATGTCATGTGTTTCGTTTGTGTTTCAATGTCGGATTAGTAATATTATAGGAAATTTTAGAAGTAATTATTTCAAGATTTGGTACATGTCCTCTAGAAACAAAATTTGAATGTGTTTACAAAAGTTTCAGTCTTTTCTGATCAAACAGTGAGATAGCAAAGAACTCAAGTATTGATATGAATGCATGCACGAAATCAAGAAACTTGAGCTTGTATTGCTCACAAATTTGAATTTGTCTTTCACCTCAAATTGCAAAATGTAGTTGCACCTCAAATTGACAAATAGAAGAGCTTGTAGCTACTTCAGAAGATCTCAATCGAATCAATTCTCATCGACGTGAGTTGTTTGAGGATGTTGTCTTGAAGGGAGTTATTTGAGGATGTTGTCTTGAAGGGAAGCTGTTAGATCTAACACAGAAAGAAATTGCCATTTTTGTTGAGCTAAAGAGAGAGATAAGAGATGTATTACATAAAGTGTCTTTTAAAGTTTTTTCACACAATGTTTATGCATTGTCTCATCAAATGATAATCCTGTAATTAATTTTTAATCATAGTTTATAAGTACATACACAAAAGACAGACATTTCAATTGATGTTTGATTTTTAGTAAAACAAAACTGCAATATAGAGAAACAACTCTGCAATAAAGAAACAATTCTGCAATAGAGAAACAACTCTGCAATGTAGAAACAACTCTGCAATGTAGAAACAACGGTCAAAAGATTCCGTTGACCAAGCAAAAAATCTGCAATGAGTTTTTTTATTGTATTGCAGATTTTTAAAATCTGCAATACAATCACCGCAGATTTCATAAATCTGCGGTCAAAGGATTTAGAAAAAATATGCGGCAAAAAATCTGCGGTAACGTGAGGGTTAGATGAGTAAGAAAAAAAATGCGGTAACGTGTGAAACAAAGCTGCAGCCATTGCAGATTAATATTAAATATCTGCAGTCAAGAACGAAAGGGGTCAATCTGGCAATTTCGGAAACTCATAACTCTGCGGTGACAGCAAAAAAATCTACAGTTAAAAAAAAATCTATAGTTACAAATATATCTGCAGTCACAAAGATATCTGCAATGTCAACATAAATCTGCGAGAACAAATCTGCAATATAAATTAATCGACATTGTTATTTAAAAAATCTGCGACAAAAAATCGGCAAAAGAAAAAATATGCGGTGACGTCGAAAATTCGGCGGTGATGTAGACGTTTCGAAAAAATCTGCAGCCAAATAGACAAACAAATATGCGAGAAAAATCGGCGATACAAAAAATCTGCAATGCAAAAAAAATCTGCAAGAACAAATCTGCGAAAACAAATCTGCAACACAAACAAATCCGCATTACAAAATTTCGCAGATTTTTTTTTGCTCCAGAAAATGAGGTGGCATTTTCGTAAATACTGGACAACTTTTTTCTCTCTCATCTAATTAATTTTTTTTCCAGCTTTTTTGTTTGTTCATGACCGAATGGTAGAACTGAGTTTAATGAAAATTGAGTTATTTCCAGCAAATAAAGAAAATGTGGGGTTACCTCAGCAATTAATAAAAATATATAGGTCAAGTAAGTACTTTTGCCAAACTTTTATGTGTGAGTATTATTAGATCTATGTTCTTTGTCGCAATGATTTTTCTTATGTTTATTCTAGACAAATGTACAAATTGCATGTTTTATATACAGAAAAATTTGAACAACAAAGTACATCCTTTTGCATGTATACAACTTATAAAATATTTACCTTCAAATTATAAAACTTGAGTTCAATAAACCTACAAAACCAAAAAATAAAATAAATCGGCTAAATATACTAGAAGTCTTTGAAACTACAAATTAAAAGGAGTATGCTAAAAATGTAATGTATGTAAGTTTAACTAAAAAGTCTGCCATATATTACGGAAGGCACTTATCCCGAAAGGTGACGACATGAAAACTTACATGCAAATTCTAAGTTATTCAAGAAGCATGGGCTTTATGCAACGCGCCACTCTTTGGGTCGCAACTATCGAGCCCAATAACTTTTAGTATGATATTATTCACTTTGGGTCACAAAGACCCGCACGGCTTTCTTATTGTGTACACCCCAAAAGGCCTCATACTATCTAAGGATATTGAACTCCTTATATACTAGCAAATTTTTGGCTAGTTTTCCAATGTGGAATAATTGTGTTTGACTATAAGTGGGTCCCACACTTTAACCTTAGCGATGGGTATTTCGGCTAGACAATATGTATTTTTGGTTTGTTTGGGAAATGAGTTATTTATGTTCATTATATAAAAATTCACCATTTATACAAACAATTATTCAATTACACGACCAAATCATTATTTACTTGTACAATTTATCATTCACACAAATACTTTATCATTAATATTCACGATTTATTATGTGACTAGTTACCATTTATAAAATAAAAAGTACATAAATACAAAAACTTATACGACTTTTTAGCAAATTAAAAAATGAAATATAATTTTTAAAAAGTTATAAGTTTTTTTTCATATCGAGATTAACAAAATTTGATTTATAACTAATTCCTACAATACATAAAAACAAAATTATATAAAATCAAACTATGATAAACAAAAATAGATAGTTAAACTTTTAACCATTTTATCAAACCATTTTCCATATTATCATCTTTGTCTAAATTATGTATACTGTATATACATATAAAGTTAAACCCCTTCTTTTGATTTAGTATACCACCTCATCTTAAGTGTGCTAGTACTATGACACCTAAACATCCCTTATAACTTACAACAATTTTTTTAAATTATGGAACAAGAAAACAAAGAAGGTAAAAGACTCAAGTCAATGAATTAGTTACAAAAAGAAAATGCTTAAAACTCTACACCAATTTTTTCAACGTCAACTGAAGTCAATGAAATAATTAACAAAACAATAAATAATATATAAATAGTTTCCCAAATTTTCGATAAATTAAACAAATTACAAAATCTAATGTTTGAGGCCAAACATCATTGGTTGAAGTTTAATATATTCTCAATAGTTTATGTAACGTGGACCAAAAAAGTTAAGAATGTCAAATATGGTGAATGAATCAAGTCAAAAAAAATATATAAATAGTTTCCGAAATTTCTCATAATTTAATAAATTACAAAATTCGAAGTTTGAGGCCAAGCATCTATAGTTGAACCTTAATATATATATAAATAAATATATATATATAGTAGAATATTTTCTCTTCATATAGAGTGTCACCTCACTTTACATGGTCTAAAATTTTGACACAACATTATTTCTTACTTCCTAATATCAAAAATAAAAAAACCAAACAAAATCAACCTATATAGCACTACGCCCACTAATTAAGTCGGACTCACTCACTCATAAACACAAAGTTTCTATACAATGTCCAAAAAACTATTACTCTTCTATGCGATTATTAATTTCTTTATTCATTATAATACATAATTCAACTTCCTAATTTCTTTTGAAATAAAAGTCATATTTGTGCAAATTTTAAGCCAGCTCAAATAGTAGTAACTAAAAAGAACAAAAAAAATATATTAGATAAATCAATATAAAGTAAGAAACCCAAAACCCTTCTATTTATTTAGGGTGTCACCTCATCTTAGGTGTGCTACAATTATGACACACAATCATCGCTTATAACTCAACAACAATTTCTAAATTATGAAACAAAAAAGAGGGTAAAAGACTCAAGTCGATGAATTAATAACAAAAAGAAAACGCATAAAACTCTACAACAATTTTCTCAACGTCGACTCAAGTCAATGAAATAATTAAAATAAATAAATAAATAAATAAGTAAAGATATAAATAGTTTCCAAAATTTCTGAATTAAACAAATTAAAAAATTCAAAATTTTAGGTCAAACGATATCTTGTGTTTTTGATGCATTTTACCTACCATTTTGTATGCATTATAAGCCAAATCACTTACATATAGGTTGTATAGCTTGAATTTGCATTGCATCTCATAGTTTCATGTGGTAGAGTTGAAGAAACCGGAATCAAGGGTCAAAAGGAGTGCAAAAGATGATAGAAGAGGTAAAAACAGAGCATATCGGCCACCATAGCGGTTTATACAAACCGCTATGATCATATCGGGCAGGAGTAGCGGTGAAGATAAACCGCTATGAAGATGAACATTTTCCAGGAGCCGGTAGCGAGCAACCATAGCGGGCAGTCTAAACCGCTATGGTTAGCGACAGGGCATACCGACATTACATACCGTTTTATCCAAACCTATATGGAATGCAGAAGTCAACAGAAGTCAACATTTTTAGCTTTTAACTCTTTTTCAACCCATGTTTGAATGGGTTAACCCAAATGTTTTGGGTTAACCCAAAGGATTTTTAGGGGCACTATTTAAACTTTTACCCTAATTTTTAGAAGACTAAGCTTTATTTTTCTTAAAACTCTTTGAAATCCTTTGATCTTTTATTCTATTTTGAGTTTGATTATTGTTTTGATTGTTTTTTTTTATTCTAAATCTTCTTCTAATCATGTTTAATCACATATCTAGCATTAGATTTTGTGATTTCTCAATGATTAGTGAGTAGTGAACAGTGAATGGTTGGGTAGATTAGGGGGATTAGATGAAGGATTATGATGTTTAGGTCTTGTAATTCATAAATCCTCTTATAGATGATGTCCTTAATGCTATGATTGAATTGATCTCCCATTTCTAGAAGTTAGGAAATTTGCGCCCGAAAGGGGTTCGACAAAATGCCGGAACCAATCTATATAAGCTAAATGAGGCCTAACCAAAGAGATTTGTGTTAGTTAGTTTAGTGGTTAGGATAAATTGGATCNAATTGTGTAGTTTTTCAAGAGATTGTTTAAATTGCATAATTAGGAAAATGATTAGTGCCATGAAAGTGGATTAGTCTAAATTTTGGAATTTATGCCAAGGTTAGTGATGTCTCTGAATTTTAGCAGTTTTTAGAAGTCATTTACTCTTATTTTAGGAT
>OVBE01009075.1:0-16434 GCA_900406425.1 Iberis pinnata | reverse complement strand
AGTTATCCTAGTTAACCCAGTTAACCCAGAAATCCTCTTTTGTTCGCGAAAAACCCAAAAAATCGACAACAGAGAACTTTAAATTGCAAATAAATGAGTTGAACNACAGAGAACTTTAAATTGCAAATAAATGAGTTGAACCCCGAAGAAATCGCGAGAATGGAGAGGTGGGTTTGTAGTTTTTGTGATGAAAGAAGACAAATTCGATTTTGGGCAAAAAGGAGACAAATTAATTTTGGTTTGGTATAGTAAATTGGGTGAAATTTTGATTTTAGGTTAAATTATCCAATTGCAATTGGGTTGGGTGGGTTTACCCAATTTTAGTGTGGTTGGGTTGGTAATTTGTTGAATTCATTAAGGGTAGGAGTGTATTTTATTATATTTTTGAATTAAAAAAATTAAATAAAAAAAAAGAAATTTTATAAGAGGGCCTTGTGAGAATTTTTTTAAATTGAATGGGTTGTATGAGGCATTCCCCCGCTATTGCTTCAGAAGCTCTTGATAGTTGTTAAAACAGAGAGATATTAAGCGGAGATAGTAGTTCAAAAAAAAAAGAAAATTAAGCAGAGATAAAGAAGGACTTCTTTAATTACCAAAACCGACAAGACTCTTCTCTTAGATCCTCACTTTCGCCCTTTCATTGAGAAATATGCAGAAGTAAGTTAACAAAACTCATCATCTCATTACTCTCCTTTGTGTTAATCTGATGATAAATCATTGATTGTATTACACTTTTTAGGATGAGGATGCATTCTTTAAAGACTATACTAAAGCTCATTTGTAGTTATCAGAACTCGGGTAAATACCACATAGAAGCATCTCTCTACTCTAACTACATTTCTGTAATTTTTATCATCTTGTTCATGAGTAATCAGCTTCCCTTCGTTTCTTTGTATCATAGTCATGGCTCATAATAGTTTAAATAGATCTTTTGGTAGACAATTCTGTCTTTTTGATTCATTTTATAAAATACTAATTTAAATTATGTCCCGAGTAAATACGCGGATTTTTTTTTTTTTTTGTCGAAATGGGGATAATATATTAGACCAGCCCTTAAGGTACAATTGGTGACAAATAAGTAGGTCAGGGAGGAAGCCCAAAAAAACGACTCGAGTCAAGACCCAAAATATAAACGCTTTTATCTGCAGACCAAAGTCGAGGAGAGCCAAAAAAGAAAAAAACAGAATTGCAAAGAAAAGTAGAGCTCATAGAACCAGAGTTTGCTTTCGAGGAATACAGGGGCTACTGTCTCGTCAAATTGCTGCAGATACCCATTCAGGCAGACCTGTTTGAATGTAAGATTGGAATCTACCTGATTCCACAACACTATGACTAATGAGAGTAGCTTCTCTATTCGAGGAAGAAGAAGCAAATTCATATCTTCAAGATGGGAAGTCCAGCATTTTTAAACTTATTATGTTAATAGTGTAGTTAACATATTATTTAAATATGAGTTATTTTTAAACTTATTATGTTAATAGTGTAGTTAACACATCACTGTGGTGTGGTTAGGATCTTGGCAAACGCAATAGTATAAAAAGGATCGAATTCACATAGACCAGAAAAGCACGACTCTTAGTTTAAAATCGAGTTAAGCTAAGAACAGATTAAAAATGATGATTGTAACCGAGAAATGAAAACAAAAATAAAATAAAAACAATTGTAAAAAGATTAAAGAAAATGATAGGCAATAGAGAATTCCGCAGGTATTCAGGATAAAGGTCAACGTTAACATGCATGATTGATTACTGAAAATAATTTCCAACTTGAAAGACAACAATAGACTAATCTTCTCCGGAAGTATTAGACCCTATTCTCGAATTACTAAATACAAACTCCCGCCGTATTTAGATAATTCGATCATGCATTTCAATTCAGATTCGATAAGTTCATAAGCCCCTAAGACAATACTCCCGCAAGCAAAGCCACTTATTCATCTAAATTAGATCAGACTTCTAAACCAAATCCCTTTGAGTTATAATTCTATGATCAATGAACTAGTTAGCTACTCTAATTCATGCACTAAGAACGAATCTAGACTGAAAACCTAACAAGTTTCAGTCCATTCTATCAAACCCTAACGATAACATGGTTTCCCCTAGGAAAACCCTAAAACCTAACAAAGAGACTACTAAGACATGATTGCATGAACATAAATCATGGATTGAGTAAACATCGAAGAATTAAAAATTCAAATTGTATATAAAGAAATCAGAGTTCAAAAATCCTCTCAAATACAGATGTAAATCTCCTCTCTCTAGGGCTCAGCGATAAAACTTGTTCAAAAACTTAATAAAACTTCTCTCTCTAAAACCTAAGCCAAAAGGGAATTTTATAGTTTTTAAAACAAATGAAAATAAAGTCTAAATATATAAACAAAAACTAATGATAGATCTTGAGGTCAAATGCGTATTTTACCTCTATTCTTATCTGCTCGACATAAGGGATTGATCGATTCAGTGATGGATCGATCGATCTATCCTTGTCCAAGATCATTCTTCATTTGCACTTGAATTCTTCCAAAAATCGTCCTTTTTGCTCCAGAACATCCCAAACACCGAATTTCTTGAAAATATGCTAAAAATACAAGGAAAACTTTCGGATACACTAAATAATAGGTATAAATACCCACTAAAAGGTGTTAAATCCGAGTAATGTTAACTCCCCCAGACTTAGATCTTTGCTTGTCCTCAAGTAAAGCAAAAACCATATCTGAAGAAGAGGTTTGTAAAGGACCACACATGAACTCTCACAATCTCAGCAACCGAAGTTTAAACATCAAAGACACTAATCCTAAACAACCACTGCAAATTAACTGTTTACCACCACATAACCAATGACATGCTTCTTACTCTAAATCCCAAATCAATCAAACCATCAAATCATTTTAACCAGCTCTCTACATTCAAATTAGTACAAATAGTGCGTTCTTGCCTATGGGGTATCGATCAATGCCCGCTAAAGTATATTTTCTATCAAAGCGCCCATACCTAACATAGCATCCAACGACTTATGGTCCTGACCTTTTTTCCCCCTTTCTCACTTCTTTTTGAAAGAATCACACTTTTCTGCGTTTTTTTTTTCTTTTTTTCGAAAGAACCGCATTTTTTTGCGTTTTTCTTTTCTATATATTTTTTTACTACTTTTAAAGCAGACCAGCAATGACTACGGACTTCTAGGTCACGCTTTCAACACTTTTTCTAAACGGGTTTTTCTGAAGGGACAGAGAGAAAGGATCCAGATCATACTGAAAGAACTTGTCGGTTTTACAGAGAATTGAAGAGAAAAATACTCAGCTTTCAAAGTATAACCAACATCATAAGCAAGAAAATTAAGATCAAATTTAAGTCATATCCAAATAGAGCTAGCATCAAATCATTAACAATCCAAAAGACCGGAACTTTCAAAAGAATAGAAATCAGTCAATGGGGTTCCAATCCTAAATGCAACAGTTAATCTAAGTCAGCAGTCAAGTAGAGAATGATATCGAACTTACACCGGGTTAGTAGTCATCATAGATTATGGTAATTATTCCTTCAATTCGACTAGACTCATCTAACAAAAAGAAAAATTTGAAAATTTTCGCCAAAATGACAAAAAACACCAAAATAATGTTAGTAACTACTATATCCCCTCCCCCAGACTTACTTCACACCATCCCGGTGTGAAAATAAACCCAGACGAAGGAAAATTGATCATAATATATAAGTCTAAACACCAAAATCTAAAATAAAAAGAAAATAAATAAGTCCAAAGTGAAAAAGAAAAGAAAGGATAACCAGGAAATGATCAGTCCGAAGACTGTCCCGAACTGCCAGCTCTTCGTGCTCTGCGACCTGAAGAATCCTCGTCCTCATCACTCCTATCTCTATGTGATCTGAAGCAAGTTGGTCGTCTGATCTTCGCCAATGCACCCCATATCCTCTGAACCATGTTGTGGGTCCTCTCAGCAGCATCTGTCGTCCATCTGATCGTCTTGGCGTTCGTGAACTCGTGTCGTCGAGGTGGCAAGTCGTACTCACTGCAATCCTCAGGTAGGATAGGTGAGTCATCCTCTGGATTAGGGTCTCGCTGCTGTCTATGAGTAGACCGCTTACTACAAATCGATCCTTGGGAAAGTCATGGTGCATCAGGCACGGGTTTAACCCCGTCAACTAAACGATCAACTCCCGGAAGAAAACAAATGTTCTCCAGGGAAGAGACGCGAGTGAGATCCTCCTGCCGCAGCAAGATCTTGCACCTCTGACCTCCCGAGTGCAGAAAAATGTAAGATCGGTCCTTGGTAAACCACCTGGTCGAGAAAAGGAAGGGCCAATCCACTCGGTTTCTTAACGCCGATGGGGTAAACAACCCGAGAGGAATCCCAACATGTAGAAGAATCGGGGTAGCCAAGCTACCCATCACCTCAACCCGAGACGGGTTCCTCAGCGCATCTAGCTTCCGGCTAGCTAGGATCTTAGCAAAAATCCATCCAAGGTTGGCATCATGGCTAACCGGATCTTGGTCAGCCTCATAAATCACTGCCATGTGATGGAAAATGGCGAATTGGAGGATCTCAAGCTCCTGAGTACTAACCGTTGCCGCTTCAGACTTTCCAAAGAAAGTGCACCCCAACACCTTGAGTGCAATGCAGACAGATGGGTTGCGATACCGGTTAGCTTCGCCTCTCGAGACTCATACCGCCCGTGCGCTATAACATCCCACAAATCCGAGTAGGAGTAGAAGTTGGGCAACTCAGGTAGATGCCCTTTGTCCCGAAATCCGGAAATAGGACTGAACTCCGCTATCGGAATCCTGTAAAGAATGCCACAGCAAAAGAACTGTACCTCAGTTTTGGCGATGAACGGGTTCCGCGGATCTGGACTGAGGGTGTGAATGCGGAACGAGGCTAAGAATTGCCTCGCAAGGTCGGGATAGAGAAGGTAGTCTCAGAACGGGAAGGTTTCAAAGCCCATCTGGTGGAACAGCTCCACAACATCATCGTCTAATCCCAGCACCGCTAAATTCTGATGGTAGGCGAACCGGGTCGGCTCCTGCTTGCTTTTGATCAAAGCATTGTAGAACATGGAATCAAACTAATCCCATTTTTCGGAGAACTTGCACTCCTTGCAGCCTTTGTGACATTTGAGTTGCGAAACCACCAAATCGAGGCGGCAGTTGTTGAACCGCGTCCTTGGTTTCCGAGTCCATGGAGATTGAGTGAACCTCGGGTCAAGGACTGGATCGACTTCTTTGATCTCCTCGTAGTTGGTGCTGCTACTAGCGACCGCTTTTCCCTTTTCCTTGGCGGTTGCTTTTGTCTTCTTTGCTGCTGGCGGTCTAGCAGAACTCGAGCGATCGGTCTGTGGCTAAGTCTTCTTAGCCGTTCTGCTCCGGGTGGATTGCCTTGTCTTGGTAATTGCTGGTTGATGTGGTCCTTCGTCACTCTCGTTTTCGGAATCGTCCGAACCGTAATCGAAGTTACGTGTAGCCATCTTGAAAAGAAAAAGACTTCGAAGCAAATTGAGTGTCTCGTTCAATCCAAAACATCTATAACATGCAGTTTCATACTCAAAACAACCATTTTCAAAGGTTTTAAAACAATCCTAATGAAATATTTTCAAAAGAAATCGTAATCAAAACCAATAGATATCGAACCGACATATTCTAGCAATCCATATGCAATCCTAGAGCAATCCACATTCTCAATCAATCCAAACAACTCCCTAGAACCACCCAAATTCCACTAAATCCGAAATTCCATTTGAAAACTCAAACCGAACTTATCAAAGTTGAAAATTCGACATAAATCAAGAAAAATCCACATGCATGTATTAATCAAACACAAAATACATGTAGTAAGGCCATAATCCATCAATTCCAATCCTTAAATCAACCAAAATCCTAAATCCCTAAAAACCCCAAAATTTTTGAAATTTCAAAGAGAAAAAGGTTTCTTACCTTGCTTGAATAAAAAAATGGTTTGATATTCTGAAAGAGCTTGAAAAATCGAGTGGAATAGGCTCAAGAAATGCAAAAATCCGTTGAGATATGAAGGAGACTGAGTTTGGGAGATTTGGAGGTTTTTGAGAAGTTTGAATGTTGATAATGGAGGAAAATGGGTTTTAGGTCGAATGGGGGAGATGAAATAGGGTGAAAATCGGTTTAAATTGAGTAAAACCGGTTTAACATCCAAAATCCGGTTCAATTTAAGTCAGATTCGGCTTACCTGGATGACGAATCGATCGATCCGAACTTACGTAAAAAATGCAGTTTTAAGGATCGATCGATCGATCTCAACTTACGTCAAATCAGCTTTAAACTGGATCGATTGATCCACATGAGGATCGATCGATCTGAACCCTCGACCAGATCACCTTTTTTTAGAACTTCTGAAACACTTTGAACTCAAAACTAAAAGTTAAAAATTAGTAATCCTAAAACTAAACTGACTCAAAACTTAAAATGCTAAACTAAAGAAGACTCAATACAGTGGGTTGCCTCCCACTCAGCGCTTGTTTAACGTCATGAGCTTGACGGTACTTACCTCTAAACGGAAGTTGAATCAACAAGAAAAATCTCATATTCCTCCAGAAGATCTGAGGTGGCTAAATAAGGCTTAAGCCTTTGCCCATTCACCACAAAATCATTCCCTTGACAATTATTGAGAACAAATGCACCATAAGGTTTCACTTCTTTTATCACAAACGGTCCAGACCATCTAGACTTCAACTTTCCAGGGAAAAGTTTCAATCGAGAATTGAACAACAGTACCTGGTCACCTGGTTGAAAGTCTCGTGGAATGATTTTTTTTTTCATGTGCAACCTTAGTCCTTTCCATGTAGATTATGGAGTTCTCATAAGCTAAGTGAAGAATCTCTTCAATTTCATGCAACTGAATGAGACGTCTTTCTGTTGTAGTCTTTATGTCAAAGTTCAGCAACTTGACAGTCCATGCAGCTTTGTGCTCCAGTTCTACAGGTAGGTAACAGGCTTTACCATAGACAAGGTTAAAAGGTGTGGTACCAAGAGGGGTCTTGAATGCAGTTATGTATGCTCATAGAGCATCATCAAGCTTCAAAGACCAGTCTTTCCTAGACCCATTTACCGTTTTCTCTAGGATAGCTTTGATTTTTCTGTTATAAACCTCCACTTGTCCACTCGTCTAAGGATGATATGGTGATGCAACCTTATGCTTCACCCCATGCTTCTTAAGAAATCCATCAAAAACCTTATTGATGAAATGAGTACCTCCATCACTAATAACAACTCTAGGGACACCAAATCTGGGAAAAATCACAGACTTGAACATTTTTAGTACCACTTTCGCTTCATTAGTGGGGCTAGCAATTGCTTCTACTCACTTAGACACATAATCAACATCAACCAAAATATAAAGGTTATTATGAGAAACAGGGAAAAGACCCGTAAAGTCAATTCCCCACATATCAAAAACCTCTACTTCAAGAATGAAGTTTTGTGGCATTTCATTTCGCTTTGAAATGTTCCCTTATCTCTGACATGAATCGCAGCGAGAGATGTATGCATGAGCATCCCTGAACGTAGTTGGCCACCAGAAACCTGCTTGGAGTACCTTAGAAACCATCTTGAATGTGGCAAAGTGACTAGCATAATCTGAACCATGACGATGATACAGAACATTCTGAATCTCCTCTTCAGGCAGACTTCTTCGGAACATACCATTTTTACACAACTTGTAGAGATATGGTTCATCCCAATAGTAATGTTTGACATCCCTCAAGAACTTCTTCTTTCGGTATCCTGAGAAATCCTATGGTACAACATCAACATCTAAGTAGTTAGCAAAATCTCTAAACCATAGAGTAATCAAATCAGTTTTATGGGGTCCTGGAGAAATTCGCATCCGCGATAGTGCTTACTGCACATATGCGTTCCTTTGGAAAATAATCATCTATAGGAACGTCTTCTTGGACTTGAACTCGGGAAAGATGATCTGCAACTCCGTTCTCAATGCCTCTCTTGTCCTTAATCTCCTAATCGAATTCCTGCAAAAGCAAAATCCAACGTAATAATCTGGGTTTAGCATCCTTTTTATAAAGGAGATATTGTAATGCCGCAGATCGGTGTGGACTACTACATTGGATCCTACTAGATAGGATATGAACTTCTCAATTGCAAAGACAATCGCTAGGAGCTCTTTCTCAGTTGTTGCATAATTGCCTTAAGCTATATCAAGAGTCCCAAAGGCATAGTAAATGATGTGAAGCTTCTTATCCTTTCTCTGTCCAAGAACAACTCCCACAACGAAATCACTTGCATCACATAAAAAGGCAGATTGGCAATCGTCATCCCATTCAAACTTGACATCTTTGCACATAATCTTTGTAAGGGGTCTAGCAATCTTAGAGAAGTCTTGAATGAATCTTCTATAGACGCATGCATGACCTAAGAAGCTGTGAATGTCCTTAACGCATTTAGGAGCTTGCAAGTTAGTCATCACCTCTATCTTAGCCTTATCCACTTCAATCCCTTTCTCAGAGATCTTGTGTCCTAACAATCTCCCATTCGTCAGCATGAAATGATACTTCTCCCATTTCAGCACAAAATGCTTCTCTTCACACCTCTGAAGAACCCTGCACAGGTTAGCAAGACATACATCAAAAGAAGAACCATAGACAGAAAAATCATCCATGAAAACTTCCATGATATCTTCAATAAGGTCAGTAAAGATAGACATCATGCATCTTTGAAAAGTTGCTGGAGCATTACACAAACCGAAAGGCATCATGCGATAAGCGTAAATACCAAAAGGACATGTGAATGCCATATTCTCATGATCGTCTGGGTGAATCGGAATCTGAAAGAAACCTGAATAACCGTCTAAGAAAAAGTAGTAAGGGTGATTAGCCAATCTCTCTAACATCTGGTCGATAAGAGGTAAAGGAAAATGATTCTTGCAGGTTGTAGCATTCAATTTCCTATAGTCTATACACATTCTATGACATGTGATAGTTCTAGTTGGAATCAACTCATCGTTCTCGTTATTAACCACTGTTATTCCCCCTTTCTGAGGAACTACATGAGCAAGACTAACCCAACTACTGTCGGATATAGGATAAATAATACCTGCATATAGAAGTTTCATTATCTCCTTCTTAACAACATCTTTCAAGTTAGGATTTAGCCTTATTTGATGTTCTACAAAAGTCTTAGATTCATCTTCTGAATGTATCCTATGCATGCACAAATCTGGTGAAATCTCTGTGATATCATCTAAGGTATAACCTAGAGCTCTACGATGCTTTTTTAGCTTAGAAAGAAGTAAGGCAATCTCTACTTTAATCAAATCAGTATTCACTATTACGGGATAAGTAGAATTAGGACCTAGAAATGCGTACCTTAGCCCGGCTGGAAGAGGATTAAGTTCCAGTTTTGGAGCTTTCAGCTTGCTCCATTCATCAGTAAGGGGAGCATGGTACAGTTTAGGTGGAGACCTGACAGCTGTCTCCAATGACTCCACTTGGTTGGCCATCCTTTCAATACTCCTACAAGAGTCTAACATCCTGGTATAACCTGAAACATCATCTCTAAGGGAAAAACACTCATCATAAGCGTCAGTCAACGCAATCTCTAAAGGATCATCAAATAAGAAGTTATCAGAAACTCCCTCAACAGCCTATGTGATGGTGTCTACCCAAAAAGATTTGGCATTTATAGCTGGTTTCTTCAAAACATCTTGTAAATTGAACTTCATAACCATATCACCGAGATGAAGATCAATCTTGCCTTTCTTCACATCAATAATAGCTCCAGCTGTTTCCAAAAAGTTCTTCCTAATATGAGAGGATCTTTTGGTTCTTCTCCAAGCTCCAAAACAACAAAGTCGATTGGTACAAAAGTTGTCCCAATCTTCACATGGAGGTTCTCAAGAACTCCTACCGGATACTTCACAGAATGATCAGCAAGAATAAGTGAGATCTTGGTGCCTTTTATATCTGTCATACCCAACCTTTTAGCCACAGAAAGAGGCATAAGGTTCACACTAGATCCCAAATCATAAAGATATCTTGCGAATGTAATATCACCAATCTCTATTGATAGAACAAAGCTTCCTGGATCTCCAAGTTTCTTAGGCATACGGTTCTGAAGTATCGAGCTACATTCTTCTGTGATTATCATTGCTCCCTCTTCCAAAGTGATCTTACTTGTGAGCATGTTCTTGACATATTTCCTTAAATAAGGAATCATTTGACAAGCATTAGAGAATGGTAATCGAACGGTCAGTTCTTGGATCATCTCCTTTCACTTTGCATCTTCTAGATCTTTTCTAGACTTCTTCGGTTGCACTGGGTATGGAACCTTAAGTTTGTAAACTCGAACTAGAGTTTCAACATTCTGGGGAGTGGGATCGATAGATCCATGCTTGGATCGATCGATCTCCTTGTTTTTCAAATTTGAGATCGACGGATCGATCGATCCAATAGGTTGTATCGATCTGAAGTTACGGAAATCCCTACCTTAATAGGAACGATTGATCCATGCTTGGATCGATCGATCTTAATCTTTGCGAATTTTTCCAAATTCTCCTTTTCTGCAGGTTTTTCAGTTTCTTTGACAAGAACTTCATCAGCTTTTTCTTTCACAACCAGAGACTTTCCACTTCTCAACATAACAACATTCACATACTCCTCCTTGGAGCTTGAATCAGACATCCAAGAAAGAAACTTGGTGGTCTCTTCAAAGCTTCAGCGGTTTGAACCACTTAAGTATCCAAATACTTGATATGAGAAGACAAGCTTTTGAACTTTTGATTCAAATCACCATATATGCTATCCAACTTGATATTCAAATTCCTCTCGGTCTGTTGCTGACCTTCTAGTATCCTTCTTAGCATAGCTTCCATCTTATCCTCTTGTTGAGCTTGAGGTGGAGGTGCTTGTTGATGAACAAGCTGAGATTGCTGTTGAAAGCCGCCTGAATTATAGTTTGGAACAAAGCTCATATTCTGGTTTCCTTGAAAGCCATTCCCTCCAGCGTTTTGCACAAAAGCCTTAAGGACAAAACCCTTATTGAACCCTTGATTATATCTTTGGTTGAACACTCTCTGACCTTGGCTATTGATGTAACTCACTTATTCTACAACTTGAGGAGCTTGAAGAGCAAAACAGTCCACTTCAGTCTTCTCTACGTCTTCATAATGTTTCTGATTCTGATTATTGAGAAGTTGAGTAAGAAGCATCTTGACTTCAGCCAGTTCTGAGGATTCTGAGTCAGATGATCCTCCCCTTTTATCCAAATGTGGGCAATGATTGCTAATACTAGCAACTAAGTTGCCTATAAGCTGATATGCTTCATATACTGGGTTGGTCATAAAATCTTCATTACTAGTTATACCCAAAGAAAGCCGATATTGCTGCTCAATACCTCTGTAAAAGGTGTTCAAAAGATTCAGCTCGGAAAATCCATGGTGAGGACAATCCCGAAGATACTCCTTGAATCTATCCCAAGCTTCATAGAAAGACTCTGAGGGACCTTAACGAAACTGAGAAATATGGTTTCTCAGATTATTAGTCCTAGTAGGAGTGTAGAACTGATTCAAGAACTTGGATTTACAGTCATCCCAAGTTTCCATGGAGTTAGATGGTAAAGAATTTAGCCACCTTAGAGCTCTGTCCGCTAGAGAATGATTAAAGAGCTTACAATTCATAAAGTCTCGGGGGACTCCATCAAGCTGCACAGTGCTGCATATGTCCTCAAAGCTGTCTATGTGATCCATGGGGTGCTCAATAGGAAGACCACATAATTGACTCTGACGTATAAGCTGAATGAGCTGGAACGGGAAATTATAATCATGTCTCTGAGGTTGACGAGGATGTAAAGGATTCCTATTAGTGAGGAAAGCTTCAGGGTTGTTGAAGTCTCCAATGACAACCCTGTCTTGTTGAGGTGGGTGATTGAAAGCTTGTTTTAATGGGTCATCTAACAAAATGACTTCAGGTTCCATCTGATTACCATTACCACCTCTTTGAACTCCCTGTGGCACTTGATTGCCTAATTCTCCTACTCCTATCAGATTGATAATTGCATTGTCTATCTCAAGAGGTCTTTCTAAGTTGTTGCATAATTGCGTTAAGCTATATCAAGAGACCTAAAGGCATAGTAAATGACGTGAAGCTTCTTATCCTTTCGCTGTCCAAGAACAGCTCCCACAGCGAAATCACTTGCATCACCTAAAAAGGTAGATTGGCAATCGTCATCCCATTCAAACTTGACATCTTTGCACAACAGCTTCGTAAGGGGTCTAACAATTTTAGAGAATTCTTGAATGAATCTTCTATATAAGCTTGCATGACCTAAGAAGCTGCGAATGTCCTTAACGCAAGTTAGTCATCACCTTTATCTTAGCCTTATCCACTTAAATCCCTTTCTCAGAGATCTTGTGTCCTAACACAATCCCATTTGTCAGCATGAAATGATACTTCTCCCAATTCAGCACTAAATGCTTTTCTTCACACCTCTGAAGAACCCTGCACAGGTTAGCATGACACACATCGAAAGAAGAACCATAGACAGAAAAATCATCCATGAAAACTTCCATGATATCTTCAATAAGGTCAATAAAGATAGACATCATGCATCTTTGAAAAGTTGTTGGAGCATTACACAAACCAAAATATTTAATTTATGCTTTGAGTTAATATCCAATAGAGATTTAGGTTTCGTACTAAGCCATTTTCCGCTTACCGTTATTATGCTCGATTTTCGGTAAAATTATCTTACACGATGATTAGGTTGATTTGGTTAGCAAATTATTAAGCCGTTATAATGCCCAATTTTTGGTAGGATTATACTCGCATGGTTATTATGATGCATTGATTAGACAACTTACTAAGCCGTTATAATGCCTAATTTTCGGTAGAATTATACGGACATGGTTATTAGGTTTGATGGATTAGTTGATTATTAGGTTGTTATAATGCTTGATTGTTTATTTGATTGATTGCTTGATTGGATTAATAATTGATTGATTTAGACGTGCTAGGGATGCATGTTAGATATTGTGATAGTTATCGAAGATGTATGTGATAGTATTGCACGTTAGGTATGGTGATGAGTAACGATTATGCATGATAATCTTAGTATTGTTAGAATTGATAATGCAGGGTAGGCATTATACGATTATTTATTATACTCATGTTGATGAGTATGTATGTGTTTATGTAATTAACATGTTAAATATAAAAATAAGATTCGGGTGTAGGAGTGTTATGTCCTCAGGGTTCGGTTAGTGAAGTTGCGAGAGAATGCACTCATAACCGGATTGACTGACATAAGCTACCTACTCGACGTGATTCGGTTAATGGATTGTAGTGTGTCTACCTTCCATAACCGATGGTGGCAGTTGATATATGATCTCCATTTTCTCGAGACGGTTAGCAACCCTCCTGAGACATGCATGACGATGCAGTGATTGGCGCCGTGAGTGAGACGGTTGGGGCCTGATAGGGTTGTACCTGCTATGGCCTGTGTGGTAGAGATTTGGCTGGGTACATCACCTTGGGTGNCCTGTGTGGTAGAGATGTGGCTGGGTACATCACCTTGGGTGAGATCAGAATCAACATATTGCCGAATTATAAGTGATAACATTTAAAAATGTAAAATGTATAAAGGCAACCCCTGGTGATGGAGGAAGGGCCACACGGGAAGAGTGAAGTGACGTGCTGATGGGTTGGACACGGCAGTGGACCGTGGTTACTTGGTGATGAAAAGTGATGAGTAGTGATATCACGTTTATTATACTTGCATGCATTTCATTATTGCATTGGTTTGCTGTGTGTTGATTGTTATTTTGGGTTTGGGTTGGAAGCTTTATCTTTATCTATTGATGTTTATAAGAGATCCCGTTCTTACTAAGTAATCTTAGATTACTTATGATGCTACTTTTGTTACAGGTAACCTTAGCGGGACAACCTCTAGTGGGACCGGTGATCTTAGGACGACCAGTATAGGTGATTTTATGGCTTTTTATAAAACACTAACCTTTAATATGTATTACTTAAAGTGGTACCCAAAACTATATACTAATTTTGTGAATGTTTCAATCGTACTATAATTATCTATAATCCGAGTTTATAAACGTTTGGTTTACCCTAAATGATACTAGCCTTGTCCAGGCTAACACAACGCACGATCTTGGAACGGGTTGAAAAGCCTTAGGCCGAGATCGGGCGGAAAGGTGTTCGTAGTTGGATGGCATGGGTGAACAGATCTAACCTGGAACCTCGGCTGACTGGTTACGAGCATCACGTAGCGCTTCTGGACCGTCTAGGTCTAACTCCTAATTCCTAATCCGATTTGGGGGTGTTACATATGCAACCTTCAGACAAACGCTTTAGTCTTGAATATCGTTAACAGATAACACGAATCATGTTCGAGTACAAATAACTGAGACGCTTTTGGACACACGTTCATCTCGCCAACTGGCGAGATGAATCCAAGCAAGAAGTTCATCTCGTCAACTGGCGAGATGAATCAGAGAAGTTCATCTCGCTAGTTGGCAAGATGAATCTGAGTAAACATTTCATCTCGCCGACTGGCGAGATAGACCACATACGCGTTTCGTATCGCTCCGGATGAATCATCTCTCATTTTGTACGTTCTAAGCTTCCGTTAGCATGTTACGATAAAATTCATAAGAACTTATTCCATTCGTACAATAACTTCTTACGACTTGCGAAAGAATTGTGAAATCGTTCCATATTAATCAATCGCATAAAACGATGATGATTAACTAAAATACTGATGTTATCTCGCTTACATGACCAACACAATCTTTCCCCAAAGTTTTCGAATGTATCGTCACGACCCAACATGGCCTAAAATGCGATAACAGCCCACTTACGATTCCAGAGGAGAATCAAGCGCAAGTGCAATGACAATCGAAGCTTGTCTTGCAAGCCAAGAAGAAATGGAAGAAATAAAAAAGGGAAGACTTCCACAGAAGAATCAATCAAGAAAGGAAGATTTCCGCGGAAGAACTGAAGACAGAAAAGGAAGATGGATCAATCCTGAAGTCTATATAAGAGAGATGAAGAGAAGGGGCACAGACACGTTCAATTCTCCACACCGAATACTTAGGGCTTTAGACTGTTTTCCGTTATTGTCAGTGAGCTGTGACTCAATTATGTTTATCAGTCTCTGTTGCAAGATCTAGGATAAATCGCCAATAGTTCTTGTGGTTGAGGCTATCACCTGTTGTAACACATTCACGCACCGACTCATAATAAAACTTATATTGCCCTCTTTCATACTCTTAGATTCATTTTTGTGTTTTTTATTTTTGTACTCTGATCTTTTTACGTTTGATTGACAGAAATCCGGGATCTCTGGAAAGTTAGAGTTTTCTCTGATTTTCCGTAACTAACGGAAATCGACAATGCGAATTTCGATTCCCACACTAATCCTTGGTCTAAGATTCCCCTAAATAGACTAATACACTCTCATGACACTAATCAATTCCTTAATCATGCAATTAAAACAATTTCTTGGATAATCACATAATCATGAAACATTAAGATCTAATATATGATAAACTACTAAACTAAGTAACACAATCTTTTGGCTAGGTCTCATTTAACATTCAGTGATTAGTTCAGGAATTTCATCGAACACCTTTCGGGCACAATTTATCCTATGATCAAATCAAATCTAGCATTAAGATCATCTACTAAATAAAGATCTAAGATATCTAAGTCATAAATATCATATTCCATCATCTAAGATTAAAACTAAAATCAAGCCAAGATTCAAATTGATTAATAAGTTCTTAAGAGACTAAGAGATGATAATAAAATCCTAAAACCAAATTAGGTCTAAATTATTTTTATATATAGAGTCAAAAGTGGTATTGGGTTAACCCAAAACACATGGGTTAACTCAATTAAAGTTGGATAAAATATCTGGTCAAAGCTCAAATGTTAACTTCTAAATGGAGCATAAAACTATACATAGATGTTTGTATCGATATCTTGGCTGATACAAACATCTGTGGAGGATTATTTTTGCTATAGCTTACGGTTTTTGTACAGAGATGTTTGTATCGGTGTCTTAGCCGATAAAAACTCCTTGATACAGACACCCAATTGATGATTCTTTTTTTGCTGTAGCTTCTGGTTTTTGTTCAGAGATGGTTGTATCGGTGTCTTTGCCGATATAAACCCCCCCCCCCCAATACATACACCCATTTACTTTCTTATCTTTATTGCTTCATTTGATTCATTTGATCCTTTTATTTGATTTCAATCCTCCTCTAATACCTGAAATTATGAAATGCAATGCAAATACATATTCTACCAATCTAATGCAACTTAAACTAACCTAAATGCAACCAAAAAGGATTAAAATGCATCAGAAATACATGTCACTACAAGAAAAAGTCTCATTGATAGCACACGATTAACGCTATAAAAGGCC
>OVBE01009073.1:0-16437 GCA_900406425.1 Iberis pinnata | reverse complement strand
TTTAAGTTGTTAGTTGGTGCCAACTTCGAGGTTTAAAAAGTTTTTTTCCCTATATATTTATTTCACAATAATGGGTTTCAGCATCAGATTTGCTCTCTGATTAATTCTTTTTTCTACTTTCAGTTTTTATCTCTGAAACTTTAGAATATTGATTCTTCAAGGACACTGACTCAAAATCATACCTTTGCATGCTTGTACTTTATTAATGGATCAATTTTCATAAACTTAATAAAAAATATATATATAAGTAATTATCGAATAAAAAGTACTTTAATAGTATGTTTTGTTACATTTGGGCCACAAGAGACCGGACTAATAACTGAAACTTCATAAATAGGAGAAAATAAACTCGCTATGCAAATGGCGAAACTCGATCTCAGTCTGGTAATAAGGTAATAGCGGTGACACAACCAACAGACCACTTGATCCTTGTTAGTTTTTTAAAACAAGCTTATAGTATAATGTTGTAGTTTACTTGGTCTTTATTAAAAATATAATTTAATCTTTATGCAGCCTATATTTTAATTACGCTCAGTTTGTTTATATAAACACATATGTACGTTTATTTAATTTGGAAATTATAAATTTCTTGTTGACCTTAATTATGTACTCAAAAATGTCAACATAGCTCATTGGAAAGTAATGAAAGTCAAAATTTTACAATAGTTTTATGAGTCTGTTTTTTTTTTTTTTTTTGAATACTTAAATATTAAATTTGGATACATGTTAGAAACTACCTTTTAAAATAGTTTTATGAGTATGCTCATCTTTTTTCGCTCTTTCGACGGCGTACAGTTTTCCGGTATGATGCTAAATTTTTGTGGTGGTTTAAGCGGCCATCGTCCTGTTTCTGTTGGCTTGGGCTCTGACTTAGTTTGGTTATCGTCCTTTGATATCCTTTCTTCTATCTATCAGAATTTTAGCTCATGTAATTACTATTCAGAATTTCATTTCTTTCTGTTATTCTCGGTTGTCGTGGCTTTCCGAGCTTGTTGTTTTATCTTGTCAGAAAGATAGATGTTTTTAGTGGTGTGTCGTCTTTTTCTTTTCAGCTTAATTTTTGTGGTTCTTGTGCTTTGGATTGCCAGACGCTTATGCATATTATTATTAGCTTTCTCTCAAATTTCTTTTCTCCGATTTTAATAGAACCTCAAGTATCTTGGATTGGTTTCCGTCTACTATTTAAACTAGTATCATTAGTAAACAAAATACCTTTTATCTTTTTATAACTATCTAAAGAAGATTTTAAACTTCAGAGATATCCAGTTTTTCTGTCGACTATGGTATTCGTCATTGATTGTCTTAACTTTTTCTGATTGTATATTCGATTTAGTATTTTTGTAATATGTTACTTTAAAACCATTAGATGAAAATAAAAAACTACCATTTACACTAATTCCTTAAAGATTATATGAAAGGAAGCTAAAGTTTAAAGAAATATATAAAATTTAAACCTAAAGATTAGTCATTTTTTTTGTCATCAAAGATTAGTCATAAAATCCAAAGATTTGACGTGACGAGCCAATGGACAAGAATGTTGTAGCGTCAATCAACCTTTTTATAATATAAAAAAGTCATATTTTATATTGGGATTTGTAATTTTGCAACATTTTCTTGTAAGCAATAGTTTTTAATGCTTTGTGTTCTGCACAGTGATTTGTCTTTGTCTCTTCTATGAATAATTTTTATTAACTAGTTGTGTACACACACAAAAAAAAATATATATAGTTGAAGAAAAAATTAATAATAATTTTATTGTTTTCAACTTAATTGAATGCTATTGGTCTATCTTATTTTAGCTCATATGACTTGATTATCATCCCAAATTTAAATTCAGAGAAGAAACAAATATTTTCAGATTCAAATAAAGTAATAACTGTGTCGTGTTTATATGAATTTTATATTACTTCAAATTCACATCTCCAACAACTGATGGAGATAGTTATGTGTTTATATGTGAAAATGTTGTTTCGCCACACCAACATGAAAATTTCAACAACAAAAAAATCAAAAAAAAAAATATATATATATATATATATATATTTATATTGATCAAAATATTTAAACTTTCAAATATCTAAGAAAAAGAAAAGTTATACGAATCATTTATTTTTGTACAAACTAGATTTGTTTCACAATATATCAAAATTCTTTTCATAATTTTAAATAAATATTATATTATATAGAATGTATTTATTAAGTTTTATATGTATATTATATATGGTTTTGATAAACTAAAAAAAAGCCAACCCGAACTCAAACCGATATATATTCGATTCCTATTTGAATTCTATGTAGTCGGATCCAAAAAATTCGAGACCCGAATTACCCGAACCGAAACTCGAATATATACTTGGTTCCTATTCAATGTATAGAATAACTGATGATTTTATACATTAAAACATATTATTATAGTAAAAAATATCACTATAAACATTATCTCGTACCGCTAATTTTTATTCACCATTCAAACATTATTCTGCCGCTAATTTTATTATAACCGTAGTTGTCTTGAGGGATCGTAACAAGAGAATTTGTCTATAATTCAGTGAATTCAGTTGTAATGTTAGTGATGATTAAAAGCCTTTTTTAATTTATAATACTACATATTATTGTTTATAAAAAGAAAATTTAAACTTTTTTTCCGATTATTTAGAACTCATAGACTCATAGTTCATAAAGCCAAGATTATATTTGGAAAATAGCAAATCATTTGAATCCAACAAATGTAAGATAACGTGGAAATAACAAAAAAAACCACTTTTATTTTCAATTTCTTGAAAATTTAAATATTTTTTCTATAACGGATTTCATAATATTTTTAAGTTAAAAATGCAAAAACGTCCCACGTTAAATCATATTATTTCAAAATTATGTGATTTTAAAACCTAAGATTATAAACTTCTTATGAATTTAAAATTTCATTAAAAACCATAACTACTAATACCGCGTGTATTTAAAAAAGAATTAGTAGTGTGGATATATTTTACTTTCGATTTTAAAAATGTTTTAAATTGAAAAAACATATATTTTATTTTATGAATACAAACTATTTATATTCATATTGTTATTCAGTGTCACCATTCATATTTTTAATATTCACGGTTTACCTATAGTTATTTTTCATCTACACAATAAAAATGTACTTAAAACTTAAAAAATTACATTTTAGTAAAGTTTAAGAGTAAAAAAGTACCATATAGCAAAGAAAAAAACTTCTAAAACCTTAGACTAAAAAAAAAAAAAAAGAAGTAGTTTAGCAGTTGCAATTGCAAATTACAAACTAAAATAAATAAATATAATAACATAAAAATGTGTTAAAATAAAATAAAAATAATAATAACATAAAAATAAAATAAATTAGAACATGCAAAAAATTAAATACAAACAAAAATGGGACCCACAAGTCCTTCTCTTTCTCCTTTATATAATTTCCCTCCAAACACTTTCCATTAATTACTAATCAGAAAAAAAAAAAAAAAATTTGATTTCCAATGAAGAAGACGAAGATTAAGCTTTCTTCTCTCTTCAATGGCGGAATCGGTGGATTATTAGCCGTTCCTCTTTGTTACAACAATGTCAAAACACTTTCATTCCGTGCTACCGGAGACGACATTATCAAAACGGTAAACTCTGTTTTCTTCGACCATAACAACAACAATAGAGATTCACCGGAGACGGAAACACCTAACTCGTGGTTTACTAACTCATCCGAGTCAACGAGTCACTCAACTGAATCAGATGCTGAATCATTAGAGATGATTGTACGTGGTGTAGTTAGATCGGATCGTTTATTCTTCGATCCGGAATTTACAAGCTCGATTCTGGAAAAATCAGATCAGAAATCGAATTTGACGGTTACGGATGCGGTTAGAGAGGATCGAGATTGTATTTATACACCACCGATTGAGGAAATTAGTGTAGCAGTAGCGATGGAATCTGAAGATCCGTATGGAGATTTCCGACGATCTATGGAAGAGATGGTGAGAAGTCACGGTGAGTTAGCTAAGGATTGGGAGAGTTTGGAATCAATGCTTGCATGGTATTTAAAAATGAATGGTAAGAGAAGCCATAGCGTAATCGTTAGTGCTTTTGTTGATCTTCTCTCTGGACTCTCTGATTCCGGTGATACGTCGGTGTCTGTATCGGAATCAGCTCGTTACTCAACGGCAGTTTCGTCTTTGCCGTCGTCGCCGGTTTATTCTTCGTCTCAAGGTCAAACGGAGATTGAAGAAGAAGAGAGACGAAGATATTAAGATTTGGTTTTTTAAAAAATTTAATTTCGGTTTATTTAGATTAATTAACTTTTTGGATTCTGTAAAAAGTAATTAGTGGTTAGTCTTAAAACTATTTTTATATAAATTTTTATAGGCATTATTGATTTATGTGTATCAACACTAATTAAATTAACGGCATAGTGAAGTAGTCTGATTCATTATAGGAGGATTGCGTTTCACTGTCATAATGGACTATCAGATGTCTTTACGGTATCGACATTCTGATTGTGAGCTTTTAAGCGTTGGAGTTATCGACTTATCTTGTGTATTTATTCAATACGTTAGGTTTTTCTATACTCGTTGTTTTCTTTACTTTGGTTCATCTTTGATTACAAAAAAATCTTATCTTCCGCCGGCTTTGATTCTGGGAATCCAGAAAAATCTTGTTTTCCGTCGGCTTTATCTTTAGGGTTTTGTTTTATAAATTGCCCGCATATATATTCAATCGATGTAAACATATCTTTTTCAAGTGAAAAAATCGACTATAACTAAAATTGAAATTTATTAGGTTTTAATGGATATATTTTCGACTCTTTACAGATATTAATTTTTTTGATAATAACATTTCTAACTTTATTTATTATTTCTATTTAAAATTAACACAATGTTCCATTATTTCAATGATTGTAAATACATACGACATAATAAAATATATAGAACTAATTATGAATACAAAATTAATTAAAATGATCTAAAAAGTGGCATCTACATTTGATTTGACACTTGAAAAGTATAATTACACTAGATATTTGGCCAACAAAAAAAAAATCTCTTTAATTTGACAATTGTAGAAGAACAATTTTTTTTTTTAACGATGTTTAGTCATAATCTTGTTCGTTTGTTAGTCACTAGCGGCAGTTATTAGCGGCAGCGTTTAACTGCAACTGTTATCAGTCGTTAGTTATGTTCGTTTTCCAGTCGCTAGCGGCAGCGATTAGCAGTCGCTAGCGGCAGCGATTAGCAGTCGCTGAATCTATTTGAAACGCTAGAAAATTTGGCGGCTAAAATTTGTAATCGCTAGTCGCAGTGATTAATCGCTACGATTAGTCGCTGAACTAACGCCTGACAAACGAACACAATTTTAGTCGATGCTGCTAGCGACTGGTAAACGAACAAACCCCTATGTATGAATAATATAACCAATAATGCATATATATAGTATATGAGTTTTAGAATTTATACAAAAATAGAGAACTTGGTTGCATTAAAAGAGAATGTTGGTTCTATAGTAAAGAGATTGCGAAATGTAACAAATGGAGTCACTTGTAATTTGTATTAAGAAGTGAAGGAAGATTGATGGTTATGTGGTCACACAAACACACATACCTTGTGAATCCTAATATCATAGACCTACTTCTCTTCTTAACTCCTTCCATTTATTGCTCTTCTACATTTAATTTTGGGACCAATCTAGATGACGACCTTTAATATTTCTTTTTGAAATTTATATTATGGACTATTCTTCAGATATGTAGTATAAAATTTTGAAATGGTATTTGGAGTAGAACATGGGTAAAAATAGGGTTGGGTTTTCGGGTATTCGGTTCGGTTTCGGGTAGGAACCATTCGTATCCGGTTCTTCAGTTCCTAAATTCTAATACCAAATGAATATTTTTCAAATATCCGTTTGATTCCGGTTCGGTTCTATATTAAAAGAACCGGAAAATACCTGAAATTTTTGGTTCTAAATCGGTTTTGGGTGTTTCATATCCAAAATACCAATAAATATCCAAAAATATTGGTTATAAGTCTGTTCCGGGTATTTCCAGACCCGAAATACCAAAAAATATCCAAAATTTTCGGTTATAAGTCAGTTCGAGGTACTTTCAAACCCGAAATACCAAAAAATACCCGAAAACAAAAAAAATTATCCGAAAAACTAAAATACCCAAAAAAATTTAAGACTAAATTACCCGTAAGTACCTGAATATACAAAGATTACCCGAATACAAATAAAAATAATCCTAAGAAAAACTAAAATACCCAAAATATATAATATGTATATATATGTTTCGGATATTCGGTTCTATCTATCGGTTCTTGATTCGGTTCCGGTCCCTACCCGATGTCCATGGTTTTTCATCTCAGGAACCATCGGGTACTTTTGGGTGGAACCGGAACCGGATCCGGAACCTTTTTTTTCGGTTCTTCGGTTTCGGTTCTTCGCTTCTGTTTTTTGTTCCAGTCCTAGGTAAATAGCTCATCAAAATAGGGTTATTAACTAAAAAATTTCGTCAAAGATGCTAAAAATGGTGAATGAGCACCATAGACAGCACTAATTCTTTCTATAACATAAGATAATTGCCAATCATTCTTTAGTTTTATTAAGTGGGTTCTACAGATTTCTATAGCCATTTTTTAAAACTACAACTTTTTTTTTCATGTTAACATTTTTTTTCCTAAAATACATATTTTATTGTTTTAAAATTTGTAAGATTTTTCTACAACAAAAAAATTAAAGCAAAAGCAATAAAACCTACAAATATAATTCTACAGCAATTAATATAGAACTACAGCCCAACCAATCACCCCTAAATTTCATTCGTAAACTCCGTAAAGGTACTAAAAACTTTCACTTCTACTCTTTAGTAGTTTTAAAAGGTGCTAAAAACTAAGAGAAACAAATTTATAAAACATTTTTTTCTTTTACTTACAAAAATTGAAAATATGGGCCCATACAATTATTAGGTAAACATGTAATGTCAAGAATGAGACAAATAAAGGTGGACACTTAGTTTTTGACAGTGAAGGGCCCATTTTAGGAAGGTACTTGGATTTGGCACATTGATTGATTTAGGTTTTGGATTTTAGAGATAACTAACCAAACGTTATCTAAACTCAGTATGTTTCAGATTCAGAGAAGACCACACTTAAATGGACAAAAAAAATCAACAATATAGTAATTTTACAAGAAACTAAAACCATAAAATATTTTTAAAAAATTGCTCAAAAAATCAAGTAAGTGTTATGAGGAAACTAGACATTTACTATAATGTGTGTGTGTGTGTTGTGTATATCATTGTGCATATCCTCTAATGATGCGAGTCATGATCTTTACCAAAACCCATCATGGCATGAGTTGCTAGCATTAAGCCTCTTCGACTCATCTCCATTACTCGTCCGACTAATGGGAAATGAACCGTGTCTCGGTTCCTTAGAGGCTTCTTGTCCCACCTTAGACACATAAGTCATAAACAAGCAGTTCAATGAGATGATACAAAGTTAGAATCTGTAGAATTGGGATAGAGTTATAACTATTACCAATCTTCATGTCGAACAATCTTTCCATTTTCGACATAGAGTTTAATGAGAGAGATCATATCTATGCTCTTTCCCATGAACTTGTAGTGTTGTTTGTTATCAATTAGTATCTGTTGAAAAGATCATGTTATAGTTAGCTAAGTAACAAGCATGGCTGGTCTTGAGGCCAAGCAGAACAAGCACGAATTTGTGGCCCATTTTGTATTTTCAAAATTTTACTTTAAGAACTGGCCCATATTCGAAAAAATATTTAAGAACAGGTCCATGTTTTTCATTTTTATCTTGCGGCCTTTAAAATCTTAGGACCGGTTCTGGTAACAAGGATAAGAAAACTAAGATCCATACTAACCTCTTTCTTTCCCGGCCCGGTTTCACTTTCTTGAATATGGTATTCAACTATTTTCGACTCGCAAAACACCTAAAAGATGTGAAAATAAAGTCTTTTTCCCATGTAAATAGTTCAATCTTCATTGTTGTAAAAGAGTTAAAATGATAAGTGAATAATATACCTTAGGGAGAGAATAAAATGCTGATTTGATTTGCTTCACCCTGAAAAAGAACCAATGCATAAAAGATTGAAATAACACAAAATGAGAAACATCACTTCCACTTTTTAGCAAGAATATGTTAAAAGGGTATCATGAAAGTTTTCGTCTAAAATTAGGAGATTCAGAGCCGATCTTGATCACAAGCAGAGCAAGCATGAGCTTGCAGCCCTTTTTTAGTTTAAAATTTTTGTTTAAGAAAAACGGCCCATTTTTTGAAAAATTATACAACTTCGGCCTATTTTTTTCGTTGTAGATTGTGGCCTTTGCAAATTTTTTTAAATCTCAGGACCTGCCCTGAGGAGATTCTAAGTCCCTTCCTAATTCGAATCAAACTCGTAATCTCTAAAATCATTAAATTTCCACTAATCTAAAGAGACTATGAAAGTTTACATACCCTTGAGCATGTGTTAAAGGATCTTCAAAGGAAGCATCTGGTGCATACATTTCAAAATCTTTGGATTTTGCACAAGCTCCATACCTAAAACAAATTCATACATTATAGAATCAAAATCTACAAAAAGATTCAGATTGTGAAATTTCATTAAAGAATGGCTCACAAGTTGAGAATATGAGGCATGATTTTATCAGCAAATCGTTTATACGTTTTCAATTCACAAGCTCCTTTGCCTTGACATTCCCAAACAGGATCCATCACTGCTTCAGATTCAACTAACATAATCCGTAAAAAACATAAATCAATTCAACAACAACAACGATTGAAGATGAAACGCAGGGCCGGTCCTGAGATTTTAAAATTTTCTAAAGGCCGCAATCTACATTGAAAAAATAGGCTAAAATTGTACAATTTTTCAAAAAATGGTACGTTTTCTTAACTAAAATTTTTAAATTGAAAAAAAGACCGCAAGCGCATGTTTGCTCTGTTTGGGCTCAGGACCGGCTCTGATGAAACGACTTGATACACAAATCATCAAAATAACGGATCAAACGAACAAGAATAACTTCAGAGATTCATACGAATTGAATTAAAACAAACCTGTATTCGAATTATCGTGTTTCCCTATGGATCGATGTTGCAGAGATTTTCCTGGGAATTTTTTTTTTTTTTTTTAGAAGAAATGAAAATGGAAAACGAAATTGAAGAGTGATGTAACGAATTGATGAATAGAATTATTGTATACGTGGCACATTCATATCCATTGGATTATCTACGTGATTTAAGAACCACTAATTAAAAAATCATTCTTACTAGTTTTAAATGTTTTATTATGATGCGAAGTTAGTTTTCTAATATAAGTAACTTCAAAAAGTGCATAATTTTAATTTTAGAAGTCTTATCAAATTTAAACAAGAACAAGTAAAGCATAAGTTTTAACGTTGGTTCGTTTAAAATAAGGCGTTCTAGCGCGTCGTCTGTGTTGTTTCGATTATGTTTTTAAGATATTTAAGTGATTTTATTAGCTTTAGTGGCTCATGTTTTATCTTGTAATAAAACTATGTTGTTTATATTTCTCCGAAGACGAAGATCGATCGAGCAAAGTTCCTGAACAAATCCGGAAACGAAGATCGATCGTGCAAAAGAAGAAGTGTCGAGCAAAAATGCAAGTTGCTCGATCGAACACCAATCCTCCACACTTCTTCGATGTAGATAGTCTCTTCCACAAGAACCATGACATTTTACGGCGAGGATTTGAAGTGTCCCACCAGAATCTCGCTAACATAGAATCAATTTCATGGAAAATAGTCAGAGGTGGTTGAAAGCAATTCATGGAGTAAACAAGCATTGCCAGTGCCACAAATTTGATGTGTCTCCTTTCATGCGTTTGATAAAAATCGAGCTATGGCAATGGAGTAACGTATCCATAGCTCATGAACATGGTTGTGCAGTTTTGCGAAAATTTCTCCTGGAGTCCAAGGTATTTACGTCCTCCTCCTATAGTTTTAATGCCAAAATACCGCTGCAGGGATTGTCTTGTATGATCCAAAAGTGATATTCGACTTGGATAAATTGATTACTTGAACAGAAGACGATTCATAGGTTTTAAAGATGTGAAGTAGTTTTACACAGTTGGCTTGGTTTGCTTTGATAAAGAACATACAATTATCCGCGAAAAGTAAGTGAGAGATAGGAGGACCACCTCTGCTAATCCGAAGACATTGTAATTGTCTTGACTGTTGAGCTTCAAATGAAAATGAGTTGAGAATATCACTAGCCAAAATAAACAAGTACAGCGAGAGAGGATCACCCTGCCGTAAGCCTCATTCGGGTTTGAAGTAGTAGTAGGGGCTGCCATTAATCAAGATTGAGAACGAAAGGGAGCGAACACAGTGCAATATCCAATTGATCCAACGAGCATGAAATCACTTTCTTTCCAGAACACACTCAAGAAATGACCATTCAAGCCGATCATAGGCGTTATTAATATCAGTTTTGACTGCCATATATTTATTAGCACACTTCCTCTGAGACTTGAGCGCATGAAAAGCTTCATGATCTATGAGTACGTTATCTGTAATATAGTTATTCGTAATATAACGTCCCACAGTATAAGTTGTTTGATGTTCAGATACCAAATAAGCCATAAACGGTTTCAAACTTCCAACCAAAATCTTTGATATTGCACTAACTAATGGGACGAAAATCTTGGATCGAAGTTGGGCAATTTATCTTTGGTATCAAACATAAATGTGAATGATTTGAACCAAGAGGTAAATGACCAATCTGGAAAAAAAATATTGAACTGCCTCAAGCAACCAAGGTCGTGCAATGTCCCAATATTGTTGTAAAAACAAAGAAGTGAAACCATTCGACCCATCAACCTTAGTATTGCCAATGGAGAAAACAAGAGTACAAACCTCATCTTCAGTAACATCTTTAAGCAACTGATTATTCATGTCATGTGTAACGACATGCTTGATTCCGTGGATGCAGGCTGCATCGGGAAGTATATTTGTGGAACTAAATAAGTCAGAGAAGTATGATCTAGCTTTAGCAGCGATAACTTTATTACCACGAAGAAATCTGCCATCACGAGAGCGTAAAGTTAGTATCAAATTTCGTGTGCGCCTATTCTTTGTAGTAGCATGAAAGAATCTTGTATTGCGGTCACCACACTTCAGCCATATATTCTTTGATATTTGTTTCCAAAAGAGTTCATCTCAACGATTTCACTAACAAGTTGTAATTGCAAATCATTAAGCTCTTGTTCGGAAATGGACTTCCACAGACCCAAATATGGCCCAAACCCAAACAAAGACCCATAAAAACAGAAAACCCTAGTTTCTTCATACCGCCGCCCTCAAACAACTTCGATATCATCGAATAGTTAAATCAGTAAATTTTCAAATCAACAAATTTACACTCATGTTAAAAAATGAAAGAGTTAGTTTGAATTTAATTTTGGAACCCATCAGATTTTCTTCCTAATAAACACTATAAAAAGGTGCAATATATCTTTGACTTTAACAAAAAAAAAAAACTACACTATTTTTATAATATTCATCACTAAAAAATCCAATATCTCCAAAATTGACTTCCAATAAAACACCATACAACAATTTTGATGATACAAAAATTGGCTGTACTTACCATATTTTGATTACAATCAAATATGTAAACATATCTGCTTATTGACTTTTACATTGGATTTTTCCTAAACTAAAATAAAAATATGGATTTATACCTTAAATAAAAAACAAAATGTAGGAAAAAAACAAAAAACAATATTATTTTTTTAAAAATAAAGTACGGATGGGTCTGACCCATTGACCCAAAAAAATATATTTTTTATTATAAAAGGGCCCAACAAGTCGTCCGTACACCTCCATCTTCAACCAATTGGAGGGTTTTGATTTAACCCTTCAATCTTCTTCTTCGAGCTCTGAGAAATCCCCCCAAAAAAAAGCTAAAGATTCTTCTTCTTTCGCTAGTTGTCACTAGTGTGAGACGATCGGTGGTTTTCTCGCTTACATTGCTCCTTTTTTCTTCACCGGAGGTAAATAGTAATCTCTCAACGATGATTGAAGAGCTTCTTCTTCTTCTTCTTCATTGTGATTTCTATTTGATTGTTTGATTCAAATCATACTCTTTGATTTACAGAAGTTTGTTTTTCGCCTTTCTCTTTTGACATTTTAGGTTTTTTTATAATACGGTGCCGTTTAGGGCTGCGCATTCAGATTTCGGATCGGTTTTTTCGGTTTTCGGTTAACCGAAATTGGGAAATATAAAAACCATTCGGGTTTTTAGTCAAAATCGGATCGGTTCGGTTTTTAAAAATTCGGTTTCGGTTCGGTTTTAAGATTTTTTATATAATCCATTTTGTATCCGAAAACCGAAAAATCCGAAAAAAAACCCCACGTAAACCGAAAAAATCTGTAAACATGCAACATGAACTTAATTATAACACGGTTATTAGTTTGTGAATTTCGGTTTAATTCGGTTATCCGAAATTAATTCGGTACGGTTTATTAAAAAAACCGAAAATTGTAAAAATAAAAATCCATTCGGTTTTCAACCTATAACCGGTTCGGTTTCGGATTCAATTTTTTGGCTCGGTTTCGGTTTATTATACCCAGCCCCTGCTGTTTTTGTTTTTAGTCAAGCTTTGTTTATAACTGTTTCATTGTTGCTCAGATTTTTGAGGGTTGAAAGATTTTCATTGTGTTGAGCTCTAGCTTCTTTATGTTGATGATGAAATGGAACAGCTTTGTTTTACTATTATTGACTAACAAAGCTTTTGAATTTGTTGAAATTCTTGTAGTTTTAATCATGTCAAGACTTAATCAGCTTCCTCCTCGTTGTCCAATTCCAAAGAAACTGTCTTTGAATCCAATTGCTGATACTTACTACTCTTCTTCTTCACCAACTGAATCATACATTAGCCAATGTAACTCTCTCACTCAAGAGTCTATTCTTGAGGATCAACCAGCTTGGTTTGATGAGTTACTTGGTGATAAAACAGATGAGAAACTGAATCTCACTGAAGAAGGAGGAGGAGGAAGAGGTTCTCTGCGCCGCTCAGTTAGCGACTCATTTGTGCTTTTAGGAGACATGTCTGCTTTTAATCAAAGTGAAGATGAAGAAAGTTTGACTTCTGAGACTTGTGGAGAGTTGGAATCAGCTTGTGTGTATGGTCCTAACTCACCAAGAGCTAAGAACAATGCAAGCTTCTCTAGTAACCCTATTGCTTTTGCCTTTTCGGATTACGGTTCTCAAAACTCTGATGATGCTTTCAATGGGATCAATTTGTCACCTGTGGCTGAAAATGTGAGCGGTTTAATGGACATACCAAATGCAAAAAGGTGAGAGAATCATGAATCTAACAAGGAACTTACATATCTATTGGTGATTCTTTCTTGATTTTTCTCTTATCTGCTAGGAACCCGGGACAGCGTTCAAGAGTTCGCAAACTTCAGCACATTGCTGATCTTGAGAGGAGAGTAGTTATGTTGCAGGTTGTTCTTTTTGTCTTTGAAGCATAGTTAGATTCACACATAGTATGACCAAGTAACTCACAGTAATCTCATTTTATCAGGCATTGGAAGCAGATTTATCACTACAACTAGCTTCAATTCTTCAGGCACGCACAGCAATAGCCATGGAGAATATCCAGTTAAGGCAGCAATTGGCGAGACAAATGCAGCAGAAGCTCATACAGGATGGTAAAACATAAAACATGATGTTTTTCAATCATAGTTTGAGATCAATCAACTGATTCTTGTATTTTCTGTAGGTGCGAATCAGTTAATGTTGAAGGAAATTGAGAGATTGAGATCTGAAATGAGATCATATTCACCTGGTTCAAATACATCTCCAAGAACTGCTTCTTCACATTTGGATAGGAAGTTGCTGGATGTGACCAAATCCAATCTCAACTAAAGACAAGAACAAGTAGCTTAAAGATATTATGGAGTTAAATAACAGTATCTAAACTAATGTTCTAGTAAAAATCTTGTAGGATTCTGAGATTTTCCTTATAAAATATTCAATAGAGATCAAAATCCAGGATCTAAGGTTAATGAAAATGTTATGCACAAAATGTATTTTGTTACATCAATAAAAGACTTGAAAGATTATAGTCATGGAGATTGATACTTTATGGACACAAAGAGGTGCGGAAACAGAATTTAGCCTCGAAGAGATGCTCTTGGTACTGCTGGTAATCCCCATTCATCCTCAGCCTATTAAATCATAGAATCTATCATCAGCCACACATAAGAAGTTTTCCAAATTCTACATGAGTATAATAATATTCAACTACAAAACTATAAAAAGGCACATATATTATCACTCATTTTGTCACTAGACCTTAGTAACATCCTCTACAACTAACTAAGATAAAAGTGTAATGGGAGGATATACATTTTCAGAGTCTAAGATTCTGCGTAAATGAGTTCAACATGTATGTAGAAAGAGGAAAAAGTACCTGAGCTCGTCCAGGTGGAGCTGAATGTGCCCCCGATGGTGCTGGAGGCAAGTTCAGTTCTTCATCAAGATCAGGTTCCTTATCGGGTTGGAGATAGGAAGGTACTCCGTCTGCTTCTGTCTCATTTCCCATGTCAGCTTCAAGAGCATCAAGCTCTGAATTCACAAACACATTATAAAAGTGTATGAGGAAACACAAACCAAGTAACATAATGGCAAGAAATGGATTATGTAAAGGACAGAACATACCGCCCATTAGGTCATCTTCATCAATGTCGTCAGGAACATTGTAACTCCTACCTAGTGTCTCTTGAATTTCAGAACTCACATCCATTAAGTCCATCATCTCATCTTGTAAATTCTATGTGAAGACAATAAACAATTCATAATAAAAATAGTAAGCAAATACAACAGAGGTCAGGATAGTTGTAAGAAAACTCAACATACATCTATATCTTGAATCTTCACTGTTTTCATCATTCCTTTTAACTCCTTATTAGCAGATTTCAAAGCTGTCATCTGCAAATAAACAAGGTTTTTAGTTACACAATAAGCAACGTTTTCAAGTTCTACATTACACACTCATCAAATCATACAGTTTGTTGAGCATCTTTGAGGCCTTCTGCAGCAAATGAAACTTGATCAAGGTTAAATGTTTGATTATAGAGCATGTCACGTTGTCCTTCATACCTATCCAAAATAGTAACAGATGATGAACTAAAGCTATGGCCATGTCTATAATGGTTACACACAGATAAGCTTTCTTACATTTTCTTTTGCTTTAAAACTCTCATAGCTCGAGATTTGATAGCTTCTTGAGCTGGACCAGGTCTTGTTCTTTTGATCTGTTCTTTGTATTTGCAAAGCTCAACATCAAGCTTCTTAAGCTTATCTTCCACTGAATCTCCTCTTTTATTAATCTGATAACATACAAATTTGGAATTCAGGATTCAAATCCAAAAGCTAAATCTTGAATATCACACACGGTAAACCTCAGAATCCAAAAACCCTAATACCAAAATTCTCTATGAAAAATTGAAATTGAAATTGAGGAAATCAATCAAATAAAAACGAATTGAGAAACGAAACCCGATCAGAAGCATCTTGAATTGAAGGTGGAGGCTCTTTGTTATTCTTCGCACCAAAAATTCTCTTCATCTTCTTCAATAAGATATCTACGAAACTTCAGATGATCCAACACAAGCTCGAGATTTTGGGTTAAATGATTCGCATTTATTAATAAATATTAAGTTTTTATTTTACGTTTTTTTTTTTTTTTTTCTGATTTGATTCATTAAATATTATTGACCAAAAACAGGAAAATAATAATACTTTTTTTTTTGTATAAGGAAAATAATAATACTTGTAAAACGAGTGAACACTTTTGAAAATTTCAACTACTCTTGCGTAGAAGTTTCAATTATAAATACGAAAATGTTGAGATAATCTATTTAAATATTTTTAAATAATAGGAAAAATTGCTAAAAGATTTTTTAAATATTTTTATTTATGTATTTTTTCACATGAATATTTAGTGGTTATGTGATTAATAATAAATATTTAAATATGAAATATGAGTATAAAAAAATATAACTCATGAATATTAAAAATTTGAAGGGTGAATAATTCAAATGAATTGTAAATCATGTAAATTTAAATGGGAATTATGAATATAAAATTATAAAAAATCCGTAAAAGATAAATAATTCCTATAATTAATGAATAATTTTTTTTGTCACATTAATTTATGGGTCACAACGGACCACCATCCAGTAATCCAAACTCTATAAATAGGAAAAAAATGCATTTTCTATACGAGTGGCGAGGCTCTAACCCTGGTTAGATAACAAAGCAACAACGATAACTCAACCACTAGGCCATTTGATCCTTGAAAATGAATAATTTGTTGGAATGATAATCTATATATTCCTATTAAAAAGATAAAAATATATATATATATATATATATA
>OVBE01009072.1:0-16437 GCA_900406425.1 Iberis pinnata | reverse complement strand
AACTTCGAAAAACTTCTTTCTGCAGATGCAACTGAGACCGGAATTGTCATCATTACATGATATGAAAGTGGTGATGATAGAAGAAAAAAAAGTTAGAGAAGAAGAGACAAGGTGACTACTTTATATAGATAATTAACTTGTTAGATTTTCTTTTTTTAAAAGGATTAGAAAATAAAGGAAAAAAGAAAAAAGGGAAAACAAAAGAAAAAAAAAACAAGCGTAGGAAAGGGGGGAGGAAAAGGAAAAAAAAAACAGGAAAAAAAAAACAAGAGTAAAGAAAGCAAAGGGGAAAAGGAAAAAAAAAACAGGAAAAAAAAGGAAAAAAACATTGCTGTAGTTGGAAGGAATCAAACCCTCGAACTCGAAGACGCAGAACAACCGACACCACTAGACTAAAGGCAAGTTTTGTAATAGAGGGCCGCGTTATTTTATATAAAAACAAGGGCCGCAAGCCCAAGCTTGGCCAGCTTGGGCTCAAGGCCGGGCCTGATATTAATGCTTTATTAAGAAAACTAAAAAAATAAAAAACAAAAAAACAAAAATTGAAAAAGAATGCCAAAATTTAAGGCTTCACTTAAAACAAAGTTACAGTATAATTTTGGAGCCAACTTTTCCTAAACAAATTTGAACTTAAAATCAAAATTTTACAATGTAGCCAAAATGAAACTTTTGTAAAGTTTTCAATTCTTATTTAAGCTTCAAACCAGAAATAGTTATTCATTTTTTTTTATGGCTTCTGAATTTGATTTAAATGTTTCAGTTCAAAATTATGAGAGTGATAGTTTGTTTGATTTGAACAAAATTTCATTGGAAGAAGAAGAAATTGTTGATAGTAGCTATAAAAATCTTCTATTTAATCCAAGTAATATTTTTGTTAATTATTTATTTTGTTCATTATATTTTTAACAGCATGTTGGTATTCATGTGTTCATCATTATTTTCTTGAAATAATTAGTTATTTAGATACTTTCATTTTTTCGATAAAAACACTTGTAGTTTTTTAATAATAAAACTGGAGTTGTTTGTCGCAAGAAGTTCATTGATTTTTGTAATGATCTTGTCAAAATTTGTTAGCTTTTATGACAATAAAAAATCAGTTGTTCGTGGCAAGAATTTGTTGACGATAAAGACAATAAAAATGGAGTTGTTTGTGGCAAAATGTCTTGGCGTTCATTAATTCATTCTTGGTTCTTTTTAACATAGTATGATGTATTTTAAAGTCAACCAAATTTAAAAAAAATCAGAAATTTTTTGTCAAATGAAAAATGCGTAAGGTCTTCGGTGCTTTACTTGAAATGAGTATTAGTGGAAAGTTCTCAAGAAATGTAACAAGAGACATTTCTCTTCAATTCTTGGTGTCTATAACAACCATACAAAGGATTTGGAAACGAGAAAAAACAATAGCTTATAGTGGAAGAGTTAATGTATCGCATCGGCGAACAGGGAATTGTGGTCGCAAAAGAATCACAATCGGGCCAACTCAAGTTGCTGATGTTCCACTATGTAAAAGAACAACTTTGAGATCAGTGTATATGGCTATGGATGTGAGTCTTATGGCATTATTAAGGCGAAAGAAAGAAGGGCTTATTCGTCATCATACTAATAGCATCAAGCCTTATTTGAAAGAAGCCAATATGAAATGTAGGCTAAAATTTTGCATCTCTATGTTGGATAAAAATAGTCTACCTCGTGAACCCAAATTTGTTGATATGTACAACATTGTTCATATCAATGAGAAATGATTTTGTATGACGAAGAAAACTGAGAAATATTATCTACTTCCGATTGAAGAAGAGCCACACTATACATGTCAAAGTAAGAATTACATCGAAAAAGTGATGTTTCTAGTGACAATGGCTCGTCCAAGATTTGATGAAGAAGGAAATGAGGTACTTGATGGGAAATTTGTAATATTTTCATTTGTTACTATGGGACCAACTAAGAGAAGGAGTAAAAACAAAGATGCTGGGACATTAGAACTAAAAGCGTCAATGTCTGTCAAGAGAGAAGATATAAAGCATGCTTGATCGAAAAGGTTCTTCCGACTATTCATGAAAAGTGGCCAAGGAAAGATAGAGGAAATACTATCTTTACTCAATAAGATAATACAAGAACACATGTTGAGTGTGAAGATAAGGAATTCCAAGAAGTTATGTCAAAAATGGTTTTTATATTCATTTGATGTGTCAGCCACCAAACTCGTCGAATCTAAATATTTTAGATATTGGATTTTACAGTGTCATTCAATCGTTACAACATAAGGAATGCCCGAAAACACATAAGATCTTGTTCGTGCGTAAAAGAATCTTTTGAAAAATACCCGACAAAAAAGGTGAACCATATTTTTTAACTCTTCAATCGTGTATGCATGAGATCATGAAAGTTGGAGGATCAAACAAGTACCAAAAATCCCGCATATGAAGAAATATGCACTAAAAAGATGGTCTTCTTCTTACACAAATCAGTTGTGATGCTATGTTAGTTCAAAATGTGATAAACACACTTGGTTCCTTAGAATAGTATATTTAAGTTTTTATGTTGTTATTCATATGAGTGTCACAAATTAATCAGATTCGACTATTTAAACTTAAATTTATTTTTATAGATTTATTGTCTTCTTATAATGTATATTCATTATTTCAAGCAATACATAGAATAAAAACAAAGAAAACTAAAGCACACATAGAAAAAAAAGATTAAAAATACTTAAAACAATTAAACTTCAATATATCCAATATAGTATCTTTAATTTCTTTGTCGGGATGAAGCTCTGCATCTTATTTAAATAAAATGGCCGAGTGAACATATGCAAATTTGATTGTATTTTGTTGATTTTTTAACCATTTTTCTGGTTTATTTTCTTTTCGATTTTTTTCTTCTTTTTGTTCCATAACTTTATGAAGAACAAAATGAGTTGAAGAAAAGAAAATTTGATGGAGTAAACAACACTTACGTTAGATTTATACTGAAATTAGAAAAGAAAGTTTGTGGTAACTAATAAATGACGGTAGTTGACTACCTAGTAAATTAAAACTATTTATTGTAAGTTGTGTTCATGCGAATGGTAATGACGATTTATTAATGCTTTGGTTTTTTCAAACACCTTATATTATGAAACAATTTTTTTTGCTAAAACATCTTACATAATAAAACATAAAACAGTGGGAGTATTAATTACTAATCGAACATCATTTCTTCCATAGGTTCGAGGTTTTAAGAGGCACAAGTTCAAGAGGTAGTTTTTTGACAATAGTGAGATTGCCAGCTTCTTTCATATCAATGTCTCCAACTTTCATCCCATCAGGCAATTTCCAATCGAAAAAGTAAAGCAAATTCATCAGTCCTAACTCTACGGTACCCATTCCCATTGACATCGCGGGACAACTCCTTCGACCAGAACCGAAGGGCAATAACTCAAAGTGTTGTCCTTTATAATCTATGGAACTATCTTTAAACCTTTCAGGAATGAACTCCTCAGGGTCGGTCCAACGTTTAGGATCACGTCCTATTGACCATACATTCACTTGAATTTGCGTTTTCGGAGGAATATCATAGCCTTTGATCTTGATGTGTGACATTGTTTCTCTTGGGAGCAATAATGGGACTGGTGGGTGTAATCTCATTGTTTCTTTGATTATGAGCTTCAAGTATTCAACTTTTCCTAGGTCTTCTTCAGTGATTCTCTCCTTTTTGAGCCCGAGTGTGGCTCGGATATTTTCTTGAGCTTTCTTCATCACATTCGGGTTCTTAATGAGTTCAGTCATCGCCCAAATCATAGCTATGGCACCAGTATCTATCCCCGCAAGAAATATATCCTGAACATAACAAACATATAAAGTTTAAACTAATATTAGTTGTTAAATTTGAGATCTGAAAATGCACCAATTTAAAGTAGAGTTATATAACATGGTTTGTGACTCGTCCTGGAAATATATACAAGATTCGATCCAGAATTTCCTAGTCATCAAAAACTTGATAACTTGAGATTTGAACCAAAATTTGAGGTTTACCATGAGGACTCCCTTGACATTATCCATATTGACTTGGAAATAATTTGCATTTTCGTGTTTATCAATCATATCCAATAACAAGGTAACAATATCCTGATTTTTTCTTCCTTCTGGCTTCATGTGATCATCAATCACATGTTGGTAAAAGTCATCAAGTTCTTCAAAGACTTTGTTAATCCTCTTTTGTCGTTGAAACAACCAATCTACGAAACTTCCAACTATACCAGGAAAGAAATCGGAGAATGTGAAAGTCCCTAGAGCTGTCACAGCCTCGGTAACAAGATCTTCGATCCTTTCTTGATCGATGAACTCGCAATCATGAAAGTTTTGTCCCAAGGCTACTCTACAAATTATGCTTGCGGTTAGTGAGAAAAAGGTTTTACTTAGATCTACAGAAGATTGTTTCAAAGCCGATTCGGACAACTTCTTAACCATAAATCCGATCTCTTCCTCTCTTATATACCTAAAAGATTGAACCTTTTTAAGACTAAAAAGCTCAATGACCGCGACTTTTCGCATTTGTCGCCAATACTCACCATATGGTGCAAAACTGATGTCTTTAAAACCGTAAGAGAGTTTTCGAGTCCCGAACGTCTGTGGTCGGCTACAACATTCCAAGTCATGGGTTTTGAGTACTTCTTCAGCTGCTTCGCTTGAGGAGATCAGGACCAATGGAGCAAACCCGAGACGAAGAAGTACTATGGGTCCGTATTTGATGGAGAGCTTATGGAAACATGCGTGAGGTAATCCTGAAAGATGGTGCAAGTTGCCAATAATGGGAAGACTTGAAGGGGAAGGAGGAAGATTGAATCTTGAGACTTTGATCTTTTTTGTAAAGATTGATGTTAGTAAAGTAAGAAGCAAAACCAAGAAGAAATAGAGAATTATTGCCATTTTGAGCTTCCTCTGTTTTTCTTGTTATGTAGCTATATTTTTGGTAGTCTTGTGTTTGTTGTATATATGATAGTTGAATGCACTCGTTAACTCTTCTAGTTGGAACAAAGTTACAATATTTGTGGTTAGAATCTTCATTGTGATGATAAGAAAAAGACGTGACAGAGAAGCAATTTGCAGTCGACATCCAATTGTCTAACGTCTCCAAATGACAACCACAAAAAGCCCATCAATTCAGTGATTGTTAAATCTGTGAGGATTGTGCCACAAACAAATCTTTGAAGACTGGCTCACCCATGATCCTCTCATGATATAACAACTAGGGATTGTGCATAAACACTCACTCTCCTTTGACTGGAGTAATTGAGAATTTTTTACATAATCTTTTAGAAGAATTTCTTGAAATACCATCAAAAGAAGATCAAATTTCAAAAATACCAAATTCTCCCAAAAGTCCCAAAAATATCAAACACCAAATGTTACAAAAATACCACCAAAATTAAAAGTGAAGTTTAAAGGATTAGAATTTAAATTTTTGAGTTTGGTTCACCAATTAGAGTTTATGGTTTAGTTTTGAAAGGGGTGGGTTTGGTTTTGGAAGTTTTGGGATTAAATTTGAAGTTTTAAAGTTATTTTAAATTTATGGTATTTTTGGAACAAAAACATTTTTGTGGTATTTTTGAAAAAAAATAGTGGTATTTTTGGAATTTTTGGGAATGTGTGGTATTTTTGGAATATACCTAGTTTTTGGTGGTATTTTTGAGAATGTACCAATCTTTTAACTATAATTAGTGAATCCAAATACAAGAATTCAAATTCTAAACTCTAAAGTTCAATTTTTTAGGTTTGTGATATTTTTGGAAAGAAAACAGTTTAATGATATTTTTATTATAATTAGAATGGTGTGATATTTTTGGAATATAAATATAATATCTTGTGAAATTAGTCTAAAAAATTAATTTGATTTAGTAATAGTAAACAGTATTTTAGTGTGATATTTGGTGTTGTGGTTGGAAGATAAAAATATTTTGATTTTAATATTAAATGAGTTTGAGAAAATATAAAGGAATTTTATACTGGCAGCTGCTTAATAAAAAATAAAAAAACCATTTAACATAAATTTCGAAAGTGATCTCGATTTTGCATTCAAATTAACAAATCAAATAATATGAAACAAGGAAGATTTACAAAAATGTCTTTTTATTTTATTGTCAAAAGAAGAAAACCTTTTCATACCAAAAAAAGAAAGAAGAAAACCTTTTTTTTCTGTTCATCACATTTTTTTTATATATATATATTTTCTCATGAAACTTTAGTCCTTTCTATATATCCTACATAATTGATACGTGTTCTGGTGCTCTATCCATGTTGTCGAGCTTTTTGTTTGGCTGCTCAACAATGACGTTGAAGAGGCACAAGTAGAAGAGGTTGTTTCTTGATAACAGAGAGAGTACCATCTTCTTCCATATCAATGTCTTCAATTTTCATCCCATCAGGCAATCTCCAATCGAAAAAGTAAAGCAAATTCATCAGTACTAGCTCCACAGTAGCAATCCCCATGGGTATTGCGGGACATATCCTTCGACCAGAACCAAACGGTAATAGCTCAAAGTGTTGTCCTTTGTAATCTATAGTATTATTTGTAAACCGTTCAGGAGTAAACTCCTCAGGGTCGGTCCAAAGCTTAGGGTCACGTCCAATCGTCCATACGTTCACTTGAATTTGCGTTTTCGGAGGAATATCGTAGCCTTGGATCTTAACGTGAGACATTGTCTCTCTTGGAAGCAATAATGGAACTGGTGGGTGTAATCTAAATGTTTCCTTGATTATGAGCTTCAAGTAGTCAACTTTTCCTAAGTCTTCTTCAGTGATTCTCTCCTTTTTGAGTCCGAGTGTGGCTCGGATGTTTTCTTGAGCTTTCTTCATCACACTCGGCTTCCTAATGAGCTCGGCCATCGCCCAAATCATAGTTATGGCGCTTGTATCTATCCCCGCAAGAAATATATTCTGAACACCACATAACAAACATATAAACTTTGAATTTAATAAACTTTGAATAGAAACCACATAAATGGTTTAGGACCGGCCCTGAGATAGTAAAAAATATTAAATACTGCAATCTATAATGAAAAACAGGTCAAAAAATTGCATAATTTTCGAAAAATGGGTCATTTTTTTAACTAAAACTTTAAAATTGAAAAAAAATTGCTTTGTTTGTGCTCAAAATCGGGACTGGATTTAGCATGAACTATGAACATGAAAATGTGAGGGTTTACCATGAGAATTGCCTTGACATTATCCATCTTTAGTTGGAAAGAATCTACATTTTCGTGTTCATTCATCATATCCAACATCAAGGAGACAATATCCGGTTTTTTCCTTCCTTCTAGTTTCAAATGATCATCGATTACGTGCTGGTAAAACGCATCAAGATCTTCATAAACTTTATTTATCCTCTTGTGTCGTTGAAACAACCAATCTATGAATCTTCCAACTCCACCAGGGAAGAAATCAGAGAAAGTGAAAGTTGCTAGAACTGTCATAGCCTCTGTAACAAGTTCTTCGATCCTGTCTTGATCGATAACAAAACCACTCTCGTTAAAGTTCTGTCCTAAAGCTACTCTACAAATGATGCTTGCGGTTAGTGAGAAAAAGGTTTTGCTTAGATCGACAGGAGATTGTGTCAAAGCCGATTCGGAGACTTTCTTCATCACATATTCGACTTCTTCCTCTCTTATAGAACTAAAAGATTGAATCTTTTTAAGGCTAAAAAGCTCGATGACCGCGACTTTTCGCATTTCTCGCCAATACTCACCGTATGGTGAGTAGCTTATGTCTTTAAAACCGTAAGAGAGCTTCCGAGTCGCAAACGTCTGTGGTCGGCTACAACATTCCAAGTCATAGGTTTTAAGCACTTCTTCTGCTGCTTCGCTTGAAGAGATAACGACCACGGGAACATCCCCAAGTCGAAGAAGTACCACTGGTCCGTATTTGATGGAGAGCTTATGAAAACATATGTGTGGTAATCCTGAAAGATGGTGCAAGTTTCCAATGATCGGAAGACTTGAAGGGCTTGGAGGAAGATTGAATCTTGACTCTTTTATCTTTTTGAGAAATATTGATGTTATGAGAGTAAGAAGCAAAAGAACGTAAAAACAGAGCAAGATAGCCATTTTCTATTCCCTTGTTTTGTTTTGTTGGTTCCTTAGCTTATTGTGGTTGCATATATCAAGTCTTCTAGTCGGCGCAAAGTTCCAATCTTTTTGGATCTTATCTTCATTGGGATGATAAAGATGGTAGAATATATTTATATATTTGATGATGAACGTAACGCAGTGCTACACATCCAAGTGTCCGCCTGTGAAAATACTATTACGTCGCCAAACCATATCCACAAAATCCATCAAATTTGATTAGAATCCAGCCTTAAAAGGAAAATTTTGTAGTGAATAATAGTTCAGGTTTAATCTCAATAAACATTAGAATAGAATACCAAAGCTAAGCCAAAGAAAACTCAGTATTTACTATCACACAACGCAAAAAATAGGAAAGAGAGTGAATGATAAGAAACATATGAAGTTGGTTTTACTAACAGTGCCTACAGAAAGTCCTATTCCACGGTATGGATATATCAAACTATCATACACTCTGACGTCAAGCTTAACCACAATTGACGCACATCACTTAGGCGCTATGGATGTTCAACCTAACCATGATCCTCAGGTGAAAAAACTACCTCAGGCAGTAAATCAGCCCCAGGTAGATGCAGATCCATTAAACCAGACTGAACAAGTCGTGAACCCCAAAATCGATGTGGACGGACCGACTCGGTTGACTTCGAGGAATACGAGGCTACTATCAGTACTCGCACCGACCGATCAATCAATCTCAACCCTCGGGTAAAGAGATCCAAGAGATGAAAAATTATCTCGAATAAGCCATTCGCCGAATGAATTCTAAGGTCCACCAAGCAACCACCTCGGCACCTGAACTAGACCAACTTATGGAAGAGACGTTGCGAAATCTGTATGCCCCACATATTAGAGACACCAAAGTGCGGAACCCTGGGAAAATCAAGATCTCTTTTTACGAAGAGAAAACAGATCCCATCGCATACTTGACAGCCTTCCGCATAGCGGTTGGTCGGGCACAATTCAACGAGCATGAAAGAGATGCAGGCTACTGCCAACTCTTTAACGAGCATCTCCAAGGACCAGCACTCAGGTGGTTCTCCAGACTACCTGAGGGCTCGGTCCATAACTTTAATCAAATGAGTCTAATGTTCCTCAAGCATTAGTCAATCTACATTGAAAAATATATCTCTGATGCCGAGATGTTGAGTATGACCCAGGGACCTAACGAACCCCTCAGTGACCGATTTAAAGAAGTTATATCCCGAGTAATAGTCACAGATAGTGCCGCTATCGCCGCCTTGAAAAACACCGTCTGGGGCGAGTCCGAATTTTGAAAAGAGTTGATTCTAAACACCCCACCAACCATTGAAGATGCTCTCCATAGAGGGAAGCTCTTCGCGCGTATAGAGGAAGACCTAATCGAAATGCGCAATAGGGATATATAAAACAGCCCGAACACCCATGGAGCGCTCAACACGTCGAATCATTCAATTGTTTTTCAATGAAATCTACTTGTAGCTTTTGTTCGCGAATTACGGCCAGGCTTGATCCCCACACTAGGGGTATGTAGGCAACTCATTTTATGAGTTCAGCTCTAAAAAATTAATAAAACAGGGAAGAAAAATCGAAGTTATTTGCGTCGCCCCATCAGGGAAGAAGAATCCAAATTCTTTGCATCACCCCAGCATGGAAGAGGAATCCAAATTCTTTGCATCGCCTCAGCATGGAAGATGAATCCAAATTATTTGGTCATGTGACAACCTCATATCCACTCAATACTCAGCTTGAGAAACGAAGGGAGCGAAGACAATGCCAATCTCCTTCGCGCAGAACCTATCAACACTTAGAAGCAATGGGGGGGGGATTTAAAATCAATACCACAAGAGCTATGGACGCATATTACTTACGCCTCAGGAAGATTCATCAAGAGAATATTCTGCCTGGGTATATTCAAAGACTACCTGAGCATCTAGAATCCGGTATGCCGTATCCGACCATGAAGGAGCCATAGGGAGGGAATATAGAATCATAATAGCCCCGAGAATCCAGGGGAATATACTAATGTCTCAAGCCATGGAAGTTCAAACCGAGCAAGGAAAAGGAGGACACCAAACTCGTACCCAACACCTCAAACAAATGGTAAACGATCCATAAACTTAATTCTTTTACAATTTAATATACAATACGAAAATAACGATACAACGCATATCACATTGTATGACATGGCCAGTCATACAATACATCGCACACCCCCCAGTGGGTATTAGCCTGAGCAAACCTCAGCAAGGTATAAGCGCTAAAGCCGAGCCCCATCTTGCAACAATGCATTGAAATGTATGACAAACATCATTAACGATTAAAACGTCTATCATTCAGTTAACATTCGATATCTCGAATAAGTATGTCAATGTATGACAATGAAACTTGATGTCAATATGCGGGTCTTTGCTAAGTAAGCATCTATGATATCACTTAAGCAAACATGACAACACCTAAGGAAAGCTCAAAGCTGGCTCAGCCCAAAAAAAACGTATGAAAGAAACATGCAAAGGCCAAAGCACATAAGGACTAGTGACGTCCACAAGACTCAATCTTGATGGATGACGAAAACCACCAATCTGAAATCTTGAGGATAAGTCACCATCCAAACTCACTGGAAGACATGGGGGCTAATTTGTTGGTGTCAAAACCCCCTCAGCAAGATTTCGTCTTTTATTTATGAAGTTATGACGTGCTCGGTACACAATGACCCATAAGGATTCATCGAGAAGATATTCTACATGAGGAAGAGTAGAGAACACCTGAGTACTCAGTATTCACTGAGAGCGCAGGTGGACGTGAACTCAAGTCGTAACTGCTCCGAGATTCCTGGGAAATATGCTGAGGTTGCAAGTCGTGGAAGTTCAAGTTGAGCGAGAATATCGGAATCAACCAAGAAGTCTGGAAGACGCAGCGGGAATATCAGAACTCACTGAGGTATCCGGAATGCAGCGGGAATATTGGAACTGACCGAGGTATCCGGGACGCAGCGAGAATTCCATAGCTACTACCTGAGATATCTGAATACCCAGCAGGAATATGGGAAAGATGAGCAATATAAATAGAGAGGGAGATGTAAAAACGAGGGGGGATTCTTTTCTAGTTTTTTACAAAGAGTTTGTACACAATTATAGCTTTTGAGAAATTTATAGTTAAAAACTTCTAATTTCTTATTCATTTGTGTTGTGATTGTTCCTACTTAGACGAAATTCTACGAATCTTTCATCTTAATTCTTATAAATTACTTTGTGGATTTTAGCATCCACAATATTTTAGGAGAATATCATGTAACCTTCATTTAACCTAATTCATTATCATGTGTCTATAAATAGGGAATTTCATAGTAAAGTTAGGTATTTGATTGAATAATACTCACAAGGCAATTCCAAAGAACAATTCTATTGATCAATTTTGTTAGGTTGAAACTCTGGTTCAACAATTGGCGCCGTCTGTGGCGACCCCTTGATTCACCAATCCAAAATCATGTAAACCATCAGAACATGGCAAATCATTCAAGGAATGAGTGACAATCAAAATCAAAACAACTGCGAGAACACGCCAAATCCAGAAGACATCCAAGGAAACCGGGATGAAAACCGTGATGAAGACCAGCATAACCAAGAGCGGGTAGAGCGGACCCCAGAAAAGGAGAAAGACACCGATGAATGCCAAGACAAGGAGTTAACCCTCTCAACCATAATGTATGTCCTTGAACAACAAAGGACATAATCATTACGGCTTCAGCAGTATTCTGAAGAGTTAAAACTCAAGTGCGTGGTGATGTCGCGGTTGCTAAAGCGCGTGGAAACCCCTTTGAATCGCCCTCGAATGAATCATTGGCTGTTCGATGATATCCTGCCAGATGACAATCAGAACACACCAAGACGGGTGGTCCCAGCAATGGCTTCGACTGCCCACCAGCTTTCGACGAGCTAAACCATATTCATGCCCAGATTAGGGAACTTTAACTCCCAGATGCACCGTGCGATCAGCTCGGCTCCCGAGCTGGATCGCGTACTGGAGGAATCACAAAGAACTCCATTCAACAAATGGATAACGAGCTAGGTAATAAGACACAACAACAAGTTTAAAGTACCTACTTACGATGGGAAAGAAGACCCCCAAAAGCACTGAACCGCATTCATCACATCAACCGAGAGAGCTAACTTTGCAGAAGAAGAAAAAAATATCGGGCTTTGTCAGCTGTTCGTTGAAAACCTCAGCGGAGTTGCACTTGGGTGGTTTTCCAATCTCATTCCAAACTCTATCAGAAGTTTCCAGCAGCTATCCGCAGCTTTTTTGAAGCATTACTCGATGTTCATCACCAAAAAGACTAGTACTACCGACCTCTGGAGTCTGTCCAAAAAACCCAAGAAGTCGCCACGAACTTTCCTCGACAGGTTTAAGAACATCGCGTCTCAAATAAATATCGGCAGCGAATCAGCCATAGCAGCACTGAGGAAATCTCTCTAGTAAGATTCACGTTTCAAAGACGAGCTGTTTATAAACCAACCTTGGACCCTCGAAGATGCACTCCACCGCGCTAGCCGCTTTATCGAGGGTAGGAAAAAAGAGCCATCATGGCAAAGAAGCACCTCATGCAAAAGACGGAGGCGTCCCTTTCCAAGAAAAGCGGGAACCACCTTGTAGAGCCAAAGCAGCACTTCACTCGGAATTATTTTCCTGACAGACCAAAAGGAGTTAACACGACAACCACGTAAGTCGCAGCAACTAATGGTAAAGCAATGCCAAAGGAGGGAAACCAGGATAGCTACTGAGAATTCCACAAAAGGAGAGGACACACTACGGAAAAATGTAGACATCTCCAAAATATTCTCTTAGGAAAATTCCAAGTGGCGAGATTGCAACCGAGATAACTGTCGGTCAAAAACGAGGTCAAGGAACAATAACACGCAACCGATAGCCGATGATAAGGTGAACCGTATGCAGAAAATTAACACGCAGCCGATAGACGACGATATGGCCCCACCACAAGGACAGAACCAACAAGATGAATCCGACAGTGAAGATGACGACATTCGCGGTGAGGTTCATGTTGGGGTCAAAAATAGCCCATCCGGAACAAATGACCGAAAATACATAAACATCCGAGCGGCCATGTAGTAACCCACATAAGAACTTCGAAAAGAATATCGGGCAGGTGTGCTGTGGATAGTGTTCAGTGGATGATGTTCTGTGGATGGTGTTCAGTGGATGATGTTATGTGGATGGTGTTCAGTGGATGATGTCCAGTGGATAGTGTTTAGTGGATGATGTCCAGTGGATAGTGTTCAGTGGATGATGTTATGTGGATGATGTACAGTGGATGATGTCCAGTGGATAGTATTCAGTGGATGGTATTCAGTGGACGGTGTTCCGTAAATGGTGTCCCATGGATGGTATTCCGTGGATGGTGTCCCATGGATGGTGTAGTATCCCGCACAAGAACTTCGAAAGAATGTGCGGAACGGACGTACCAAGAATCGTTATGGACGATAACCTTTCCAGTTTGGGTAAGCTAGTAGCCCCGAGAAAACTCAAGAACCATTAGATTTAAGTTAACTTACAAACTAAATATCGTAATATGGTCGGAAAAGACCGTAGTTGATCAGTTCGTGAGTACGTTCCGAGCTCAGGAACCGATGATTGGACCGTGTTATGTGTGTGCTTGGTACAGCTAAGTAAGCAGCATGAGTGCTTGCTTGGGATGCTCATTGATCTGCTTAAACTTGTGGGAAGGTTGTGTGGACATGTGTTGGGTGAGTGTTGGGTGTGTGTGAGCATGTGTTGGACACAAGCACTCGAGCTGGTTGGTGAAGCACACAGCTCACAACCACCTTGATTTCCTTCCTTAGAAGAAACCTAAGCTGATGCCACTAGCTTACTCACACTGTATAAAAACAGCCCAAGACCCTTCATGTTTACACACAAAAATCGAAACTTAGCAAAGCTCTGCAGAAATTACAACACAAGAAATAAATCAGTTCGTGTTTAAGGAGAAGAAAGAGAGAATCAAAACCTATCTTGATCACACACGGATCAATTTGTAAGGGAGAATCCAAATCTGTCCTAGATCACTCTCGGATCAGCCTTAAGCCATCCAACCGAACCAAAACCAAACGTAGTTAAGATGAGTTGTGGTTCTTGTTTGAGCTGCGAAAGAGAGATTGTGTGAGTTGTTATTGTGTCGTGATATATGTGTGATTGTTTGATGGTTAGTTAGGTTGTACGGTTGCATGTAGGGTGGATTTGGAGTTAGAATGATGCTGGAAAAAATTTAATCATGCATTAAAAACGTATGGATAATTAATTAAGTGGGTTGATATGCCTTGTGGATTTGTGTGGGTTTGTGTGGTTGTGGATCGAACCATTGTCGCTTTTAGAGTGATTGAGATGGTGTCGATGGTTGTGGTCGGACCATTGTCACTTGTGGGGTGTGATTGAGATGGTGCTGGTATGAGTGATCGAACCATTGTCACTTGTTAAGCCTTTGTGGTTTCAAGTGATTGAGATGGTGTCGAATGGTTTGGTGGTTTGTTAAGGATATCAAACGCTAAGAATTTAATAATTAAAATGTACTATTAAAATTTAAGCATTAAAACGGTCTAATTCATGCTTGTTGATTGTATTGTACGTTTGAGAATATTGGGAAATTATTGGTGCAGGTTTCGGACCGAACTCACTGAGCTTAGTAGTTGCTCACGTCTAACTCTCTTTTGCAGGAAATCGTAAGGGGCTTTAAAGGGACTAGAGGAGCAATAGGTTTCCGGTTGTAGTTTCTTTAGCCTTTTGTAAAATATATGTTTGCTTGTACATGTACGTTTTGAGCGTTAGGCTCGGGCCCAAACTTATGTATCATATGCTTTGTAAATGTTTTTATGTAGATGTTATGTTTAAAAATAAATTTGGTTTCGTATGATACATTGTCTAGTTCGGACAGTACTAACGGCTTAGCATCATTTGGGTTGGAAAGCCTTTAATGGCGTTAAGACGGGATTTTGTACTTAGTCATTTTGTTTGAGGTTTGGATTTGTTTTGAACCTCGAATAATTCTCCTAAGTATAGGAATCAATGTGACGCTTCCTTTCTAGTCGTGATCAGGGGTGTTACAAGCCACCTCTGCACTCTTTTATCTTTAGTCGAGAAGGTTTTGTTCCACCGGGTTTTCCTATCACTAAGGTTTTAACAAGGCAAGATGGTTCCTTTACAGCCCATGTTCGCGGAAGACTAAAAACCGTATGGATTCGGAACTTCGTTAGACGCCTTAGGCTCCGAACTTCGTTCGTATACAAGAACACGTATATCAAACACACGATCAGCTCGCCGGGGCAAGTTGAATTCGTCTCAAGCCTCTCGTCTCTCATTTCATGTTATTATGAGATTCCGTTGGAGCTCTGCAACTAAAATCTGTAAAACTCGCATACGTCCCCAAATAGTCGTATAATGGTTCCGGTTATCCCAAGCACCGAGAACATCATAGTTATACGATTATTTCCTGCAACTTGCGGAAAAATCATGAAATCTTCTCATATGGAATTAATCGTGTGAAACATTAATATTCTTCTGAAACGTCAAAGGCTATTAAATTCATATTTCCTCGGAACGATCGTAAGGATACAATCGTATTTATCGATCGTGTACAACAAGAACGATTAGACTTAAACGTCAATGTTATGTCACTCGAACGATCGATATAATCTCTCCACAAAGTATCGATCGTATCATCGTACTAATTCTCGGTTACCTAGTGAGAATCATGAAAATCGCCTAAACCGTAAAACGGTCCAACGAGGCCTAGTACACAGAAATGGCCCATTTGCGATTCTAATCAAGAATCAAGCCCGAGTAAGATGATGGTCGTAGCTTGTCCTGCATGTCGTGAAGAAAAGGAAGAAATCCAGAAAAAGGAAGATTTCCGCAGGAGAATAATCTGGAAAAGGAAGATTTATGCGAAAGAACGGAAGAATGAAAAGGAAGATGGACCGACCTTGAAGCCTATATAAGAGAGATGATGATGAATAGCACATACACGTTCAACCTTCCGCACCAAAAGAATTATGGTTCTTAGACTTTTATTCTGTTCTTAGAGAGCTGCGACTTGATTAGGCTGCTCACAGTTTTCGCTGTCAGTTCTAGAATATTCACCGGTTGTTCTTATGGTGGGAACTGCTCCCTGATTATAAAACGTTCACAAGAATCAAAATAAGAAACCTCTTCCCCCCCCCCATTTTGTATTTGTTATTTTTATGCTCGTTCATCTATATTCATAATTTGATTATGTTAACGTTTGGCTCACATAAATCCGGGATCTCTGGAAAGTTAGAGTTCACTCTGATTTTCCGTAACTAACAGAAATCGAC